>JAFVLL020009907.1:0-72715 GCA_021397915.2 Tor tambroides | reverse complement strand
AAAATTTAGTAAGATCATTAAATAATTGTTTCTGTTATTTTTTCCCCCATGTCCACAGCCTTGTTTACATTATCAGAAAAAAAACATATTATTTCAAAGGTGGAAAATTTGTCATACTCCACCATTCAAAAGTATTAAGCTCACCAAGGTTGCTTTTATTTGATTCAAAATATAGTAAAAACAGTAACTGAAAAACAGTGATTTTTTTTCAGGCTTCTTCGATGAGTAGAAAGTTCAAAAGATTTTTTTAAAATGGAATAAATATAAAAAAGTATTCCATTTATTTAAAAAAAACTGAAACATTATCTCTTTACTTTTGTTAAAAGTATTCAAATCTTACTGGCACCAAATCTTTAAACAGTAGTGTATTTTGAAATATTGTGAATTTTTTTTCTTTAAGTAATATGCATGAATGAATTATGCACAGATGGGGTATTTATTCAGAAAATAAATAGGCAAAAAAATTTGATTTAATGTCTTCAAAAAATACATTTTCACAGGGCATGGACTGAAATATAAATCTAGAGATCTGTCTCTCTGTATTATGAATAAATACATTCATACTGATCACTGAGCTGAATTAATTTCAGTGTTTAACTCTTAACATAAATCTGTTTTACTGCGTCTCTGATTTGCAGCAGAGCGGATGGAGTTGCATAAATACTTTACCTCTCTCTTCATGATCGCTCCCGCTGAGGATGCTGGGAAAGCGGACAGCCCTGCAGAATCCTGTTTAAGCGTTGTAGAGTTAGATGAGGTAATTCTGAACCCCTCCACCCTAGTTTCCGTAATGGACTGCTGGGCGATAGCCAGCGAATGACTCCTCAGTGATGTTTCCTTACACTTATCATTCTGTCTTCTCCAATTTCTTCTGTCATTGTTTATTTTGTTTCTTTTTTTGTCACTTTAATTTTTCCAGATGGTTGAAGATGCTACAATATACAGATCCTTTGGAGTCAAGCAGGGAAATGAGAGCAAAATGTAAGAAAGACAAGATCAAGGCGAAAAACCGAGACTTTTTGAAAGGAAGCAACAGAAAAGTTCACAGTAGGAGTGTCGTCTTGAAAGAGCAATATAATTGAAGTAACTGTGTTTTTCTCAACTCAGAACTGACACAAATACAAGTGTCATCTTGACATTTACATTTATATCAACCACAACTAGTCTGTTAACTGTGGGAGCAAGTTGTTAGATGTTATATATATGCATGTCTGTTTTCTTCCTTAAGGTTTGCAGCTGTTGGAAATGGAGGAGATTTTGGATATTCGGTTTTACCTTCCACACCGTGCTTCTCCGAGATGACCAAAGGATCCGCCGGTGAATATAATTCTGACGTAAAGATCAACTCTTCTCCTGAGATGTGGCCACTGTCTCAAGAGGCTGTACAATCTTCGTCATCATTGCCGAGATCAGAAAGCTTTTTTCCACTTCAGACGAGGCTTCAGAGATCACAGCACCTGTCGACTACCTCAGACTCATTTCTGTCAAATTCACGAACAGGAGGCCAGAAAGTGGAACTCTGTGACTCTCCAAAACCAAGATCTTCTGCAGCACAGCAGGACAAATCCTCAGAGCTTCTGCCAACATCATCTCCTTCACTCCCAAAAACCAAATTAAATCAAACTCTCGCAGGCTTTGAGGACCATATTTCCACTGTCAGCTTCTCTCCTGGTGGAATACCATCTGTTAGGTCTCCTCAATGTCATTCTCCTGCTTTTCTCATCTCTAAACAAAGTCCAAAACCTCCAGATTCTCCGTCCCCAAGGTCTAGATCAGTTTCTTCTCCAATAAACCCAATCCAATCCAGACCTGCTCATTCAACACCTGTTTCTGAACCGAAATTAGCTCAGCTGTCTCCAGAACGTGCCATCACTTCCCCAAGCACTGCAGTTCCTTCATTAAAGCTGTCACTTAGAGAATCATCACAGTCTGGATTAGTCTCAGATAGAAGTATACCTACTACGCCTATTTATGACTCCATCAGGTCCTCTACGTCGAAGGTCAAATCTTCTCATACTGAGGATCATCATTCACCTCCAGCCTCCAAATGGTTAAAAGGCTCACGGAGGTCACCCAAATCCACAATGCTCTCCTTACAGCTGAGCATGTCAGGTTAGTATAACTTCTATTGGTAAATTTTAATTGAGGCTGTCTGAACATTGAAATGATGTTAGTCAGCTGTATCTAATTGCAATTTTGTTTGTCTTCCATGATGTGCTTGAGCCACTGTGTTCATAATTATCCTTCGAAAGTGTTTGTGAGTGATTAAGACTGTTTCCTATGTAATTAATAGCAGTTTAAATATTTTTAAAACCAATATACCACTCAAAGCTGTGCATTACAGTGTTTTTTCCATGTTTAAGGGGTATTTTTCAGCAAAATGTAAAGCCTTTAACATTTAACCAAGGGAAAAACGCTGTAACATACAAGTGGCTTATTGATTTTATGAAATAAATGGTGGCAACATCAATATGGTAAAAGTGAAAAGTTATATAAAAAATAAATAAATAATTTTTGAGAATAATTTAAAATGCAATATCTAGATAATAAAAAGTTCATCAAGACAAACTTTTATTTTTCTACACAAAATATTAATATTAGAATATTTATTTATAATAATATTTGCTAGAATATTTGCTGGTTACTAAGGTATGTTGTTGCTAGGGTTTATATATATATATATATATATGTAGCAGTGTAATATATATGAAACAAGTATGAATTATAAATTTGAGCTTAAATATTTTTATTATTTATTATTTGAGAATAAAGAAGACAAGGAGTGACAACAGAGACATGAAACAAGAGCTATGAAGGATATAAGATGTGTAGGACAATTATTCAGTTTATCATCTTTGTACAAAAATATTTGACAGTCGAATGCATGATTGACGGATCCAAATCAAGTATTCCAAAGAGCTGTCTGATAAACATTAAAAAACACCTTCTAAATGACAAAAACCTGATTTCCACCATCCCTTGGGGTCCAGCACATCTGCATCAGAGAGTAAAGATGATGAGAAAACACCAGTGTAAACATCAGTTTTCATTCACACAGCGGTTGTTTCTGCTGTATTTGCTGACTAGCAGAGTGATGGAAACTTCAAGCTGTGTAGGATAAGCATTATTAATGCAGGAGGCAGCAGACAGGAAGCAGGGAAGAGAAACACACGAGCTCTGCAAGACCATGTCCAGGCGGCTCGCTGCGAGCGTTAGATAAGGGTGCGCGTTTGTATCCTCACTGCTGGCCTTCTGCCGGAATGCCTCCTTTCTCCCTCAATGTTTTCTCTCCTCCTGTCCTCATGGTTTCTCCTCTCTCACTATTTGTCACTGCTCAGATTCAGAAGAGGAAATGACAGGTGAAGATGCTTGCCTGGTGCCCAGTGAGGAAGACTCATCTGATGAAGAACTGAGACGAATCACAGATGCAGAAGAACAAAAGAATGGCTTTCCCTCTCCATGCCCCACCGCAACCCCTCCAGCAGACCCTCATTTCACTTACACAATCTTCTCAAAGTCAGAAAATGACAACACGGAACCAGACCTTTTTACAGGATTTTCTCAGGTGATCAGAGACCTTTAGATTCCTCAGCCTCAGTTACTTGTAACAGGTTACCCATAACCCACTATTAGACCAGTTAATTCCCAACAAGTTTGTTTTTTACATTTTTTTAAGACAAGTCTCTTATACTCACCAAGTCCGCATTAATTTAATCAAGAATACAGTAAAAACTGAAATATTATTTAAATGCTGCACTGTAAAACCTGATAAGTTAAGAATACTCAAAACATTTGAGGAAAGTTATTGCCTCAAAACGTTTGAGTAAACAAACTTATTTTTTTTAAGTTAGTAGAGCTTAAAATTTTTAATGGCAAGTGGGCGGGGCTGAGAGCAGCGGGAGCCAAGCCTCGCTTCCATGATCCCACCCCACTCATCACAAAGATAATTATATACAACTTGTTTCCATAAACAGCACATTCTTTCAGATCTTTATAGTTAAGTGCTAGTTAGCAGCACACTGTCACATGCCAATGTAGTTATCTAAAAGACTCACGACGCTTGCATGTAAATAGTCAAATAACACGCAGTATTTGGATTCTTTAAGTTTTGCTGTCCATCCTCAACCTAACCACAGGCTCTACTCTTCACCACAACGGTAACACTATAAAACCAACATAACCGAAGTCTATGTAAATCCTAACATAACACAACATTTAAGTACTAACTTATGTCTCTATGTTAATCTTGTGCAAAAACACACAAAATTAGCACTTAAATTCTACATTTATTTTCCTTGTTGTCTGATGTAATGCATGCTGGGAACTAGAAAACGCAATCATTTTAAGTCCACCTTACTACAACGACATTTTGAGTTTACAGAACTTATTTCAATTAAGTCCAATGAACTTTCATTATTATTTGAGCGAAATTAACTCATTTCATTTAATTCATTTCACTGTTCAGTTTTACAGTGTGATTTGCTTGTCAAAAAATATTCCTTATTATTATCAGTGTTGAAATATCCATAATATATCTTCTTTTTTTTTTGTGGAAACCATGATACTTTTTTTTCAGGATTATTTGATGAATAGAAAGTTCAAAAGAACCACGTTTATTTGAAATAGAAATCTTATTTAACATTATAAATGTCTTTACAGTCGCTTTTGTTCCATTTAATGCATCCTTGCTGAGTAAAAGTATTAATTTCTTAAAAAAAAAAAATCTTTCTGTTCCCAAACTTTTGTTAATCTATAGATTTTATGAAGATGGAAATGCAGCCACAATGATATAGTGAAAAACATGCGCTTTTACAGACTCTCTGCTGGAAATATTATATGAAAAACAGAGTATGAGAACTATGAAATGAATTCTTTAGTTCATACTGAATGGCCTTGCTGGAAACTCTCATATACTAAGGACTTGATCAATTAGATAACTCCTATGTGATTTAATTGCAGATTTCAGATTTCACATTGCTGTGTTAGAGGTAATAGCAGGAAAAGGCACCCACTACTCTCACATTTACTCAGCTGATGAGGGGCAAGAGGAAACAGAGCCGTCAAGTCGGCTGCAAATGGACTATCAGGGTTTAATGGCGTAACAGAAAGAGAGAAAAGAAAATGAATTATATTAAACACCTGAAATTAAATGTCTGATCGGAAAGTGGCCTTATCTCTGCTCTTTTGTCTGGCGATCAGAAAATTTGTGTCCTTAATTACCATCCGCTGATTCTTTTTCCCTTACCTCATTTTCCATTTACAGGACACGGACTGGGACTCAATCAAAACATAATTGTTTCTCATTTCCTTTCAGTTTAAAAATATGATTTTTTTTTTCTTTTAAAAAGGTTTCTGTCTGTCTATGTGCTCCATCTGAAATTGACTAATTAAATTTGGCCTAATTTAACCTGCGTAAGAGAAAGAGAAAAAAGAAATGTGCTTAAATGCCCAAAAGTGAGCAAAAGATGACCATAAACAGGTAGAGTGCACTAGTTTTATTCCTTTAAATGAAATGAATACTTTTATTTAGCCAGGATGCATTAAACTGATCAAAGGTGACAGTAAAAATATTTACGTTGTAACAAAATTTCAAATAAATGCTGTTCTTTTGAGCATTCTATTCATTAAAGAATGATGAAAAATATATATCCTGGTATATTAAGCAGCACAACTGTTTTCAGCATTGATAATAATATGAAATGTTTATTGTGCACAAATACCATACAGCATATTAGAATGATTTCTGAAGAATCATGTAACACTGAAGAATGGACAGGGATGCAAACGCATCATGGGTGAAAAAAGCGCATTTTTTAAACACTTACACAATATTTAAAAGCCTTATTATTTTTAACTTTACAGTTGTGCAATTCACTTTTCATTCATGGAGATGACAAAAAAAAGTGCTAAAAAACCTTGTGGAAAACAAAGACTTTTGAGATGACAATTGCATGGAATTACCATCATATCCAGTAGATGGCAGCAGAGGATCACTCAATAGCTCAGTTGCCATTTCCACTCCCTAGTTTTCAGGTCTTGATTTTGAATTTATTATAAAATGGTGATTATAACAAATCTTAATAGTGTACTGTACAGAAGTAGTATAGCAAGTATAATTAAATAATAATGCATTAAATATTTTGAAGTATTTTTAGATTTATTTAAAAAAAATAATAAAATAAAAAATATGTATATATATATATATATATATATATATATATAATTAATCTGGTTCTTATTAATAAACAAACAGCAGTTTCAGAATTCACTCTTTTATTATATATTTTAATGTATATTTTGCATAATACAACATTAGCCCTTAATAATTAGTAAAACTTATCAATATAATGTAAAAAGAAGGGAAAATAAATACTCAAATTTCAGTCTTGCATAATACTACAAATACTAAAACTGCAGAAAATAAAAGACTAAAACATTGAAAGGTCTTTCTGACCTTAAACTTTTAAAGATTAGCATATATGGCACCGAGATAAATGTGAATGATAACAGATCATTACAATATTAGCCTTTTGATTACTGTTTTTCTTACTTATTTATTATTTATCACAGTCTCATGACAATTACCATCCAGACATTTTTGTACTTTAAGCCTGACAGAAATTGAAAACTTATTCAACATATAAGAGAAGTATTCAAGTCATTGTTTGTATAAATTGCATTTTTATTAGTGCTGTCAAAAGATCAATCGTGATTAATCGCGTCCAAAATAAAAGTAATTGTTTACATAATATTTGTGTGTGTACTGTGCGTATTTATTATGCATATATAAATACACACACATTCAGTATATATTTAGAAAATATTTACATGTATTTACATGTATATATTTATATTCATGTAATTTATATTATATATAAATTATTTAATATATAAACATAACATATTTTTCTTAAATATATAGATGCATGTGTGTCTATTTATATATACGGAATAAATACACACAGTACACACACATATATTATGTAAACAAAAACTTTTATTTTGGATGCGATTAATCGCGATTAATCTTTGGACAGCACTAATTTTTATGTAATTTTGAAGACATTTTTGTCATGTCATGGACCCACTAATGACTGATGTTGTTTCTAACTATTTTTCTTCTCTCCCACAGGCCCTCCATTCTGTAGCCCAGCGACAGGACATCCAGCCGGGGCAGTACCAAGACCTAGAGGGGATCCTGACTTTGGGACTGGACCCCGGAGTCCTGCAGCCCAGCCCAGCTCCAGCACAAACCTCTAGAGAAGAGCAGAACCACACAGGGAGTTCACTAGGTATGTAGAGAAACAAGATAAAGTTCTGGCAAAACAAAACCATAGATTGCTGAGGATTAGAGGGCAAGATACGGGTATTAAAACAAGCGGAAATTCTATAAAATCAGTCAATCAGCTTGGAGCCGGCCATTCTGAGGAAGCTCCTGACATTTTCGTGGGCAGTACACATGAGACGGTTGGGTCAAGATGCCTTAATAACATTCATAGAGACGTGAAACATTGTCTGCACCTCAGTAAGGTTCATAATATTCAAGTGTTATGGTAAAACAGCATATTATTCTGTAAGAACTGACCTCACAGCAGATTATCTCCTTTAAGCACAAGCACAAGTATGCTTAATATGAGTTTTATTAGAAATGACAGAGCTCTGTTGAGTTATGATCTGACAGAGGTTAACAATTTCACAATGAATTCCGCTGTGGAAACTCTCGAAATCAACAAAGTCTGAACCCTCATAATGGCTCAGATGCCATTTTAAGAACATATGCACTACTGTTTCAAAAGTTTGGGGTCGGCAAGATTTTTCAATGTTTATAAAAGGAGTCTCTTATGCTCACCAAGCCTGCATTTATTGTATAACAAAAAATACAGTAAAAACAGCAATATTGTGAAATATTTTTACAATTTAATATAACTATACTTGTAATTTATTCCTGTCATGCAAAGCTGAATTTCAGCAGCGTTACTCCAGTCTTCAGTGTCACATGAATCTTCAAAAATCATCTATAATATGCTGATTTGCTGCTCAAGAAACATTTAATGTTATTATCGCTATTGAAAACAGTTGTGCTGCTTAATGCTTAATATTTTTGTGATATAGTTGTGTTTAAGATTCTTTGATGAACAGAAAACAGCATTTATTTGAAATCAAAATATTTTGTAACATTTATAAATGCCTGATCACTGTAATGCATCAGTGCTAAATAAAATAATTTATTTCAAAAAACAACTTTTGAACAGTAGTGTACACGCTCCTCAAAAGTCATGCCTCTAAAACCTTACTTAGCGCAAATGCAATACGAGGTGTTAGTTAACACATCCGCTGTGCACTATTTACATCTTTCCCAACACAAATACATCCTTTATGCTTTAATAATAGAGATAAGACATTTGGAATGCAGCGCTTATGTGGTTCCAACACTAATATATGACTGCGCTTTAATGAAAACCACAGACATCTCTCTTAACAGTGCATTTTGTGCCGCTCGTGTTATTTAGATACCTAATTATTGCATACTTAGATGGATTGGTCATTGAAGAGAGCTGCTAGCTTACAGATGAGAGTAAATTATGCCTCTCTTATACATTCATTCATTTCCTGGCATTATCCTTTAGCTCCTCAGCGTTAATGTGTTACCTTGGCGAGGCCATTAGCTTGACTGTAAACACTAATATTTCTTTTTAAACAGCTCTATTTAAAGCCGTTATTTGAGTATGCAGAAACTAAATATGCAAAAGGCACTTTTTATCTAATATACCGTAAAAAAACGAAGCATCTGTTTGGTTCGTTGAGCTTCAAGGTTAATGAAAACAGAGGACAAATAAGTCCCGGTTTCAGTTCCGTCTCTGTCATCTCTGTTTTTATTGGCTGGCGAGTCTCTCCATCAATTTCCCACAGTCTTTTCCTTTTCCCATCTTTTTTGTCTCTGTCACAGTCGAGCCGTTTTTATCGGCCTGTCTGTGCATTTGCAATCCCTGACGTGCACTGACAGGAGAAGCGGCCAGTCGACTGGAAAAAGGCTTAATTACAGCAGGCGTTTAAGATGGCGATGGAAGGCACACATGTTTAACCTTCAACCGCTCACTGTCTGCATGTCAAGTCAGGCTGTCGCAGACGCATGTGGTTTTCCAGCTAAAGTTTGGAGTTTGTTACCGGTTGCTGGTTTGAAGCCCAAAATGAGTGAGCCATGAAATGCTATTGTGTCCTTGAGAAAGTCACTTAACCCCAGGTTAGATCAGACCCTGTAAAGAGTGTACTGCAAGTCACCTGTCAAAAACATAACTGGGTCACATTTCACACCAAAATCAAAAGAAATAAATAAGAAATTATATTTTGCCTAAAGAAAACAAAGCCTATTTGCATTAACATTAAGATAATTTGCACTGTGTCACAATTTTTAATCAAACTTAAGCACATTGTCCCATAAAATTCGTATTACTGTAATCAGGGTTATTATAGTTAACAAAAAACTAAAACTGAAACTGAAATTAAAACCATAAAAAATTCATTCATTCATCAATAAAATAAATTAGTTTAATTTTTAGTTTAACTTGTACTAAAATAACTAAAATAAAATATGTGACCCTGGACCACAAAACCAGTCATAAGAGTCAATTTTTCGAAATTGAGATTTATACATCATCTGAAAGCTTTCCATTGATGTATGGTTTGTTAGGATAGGACAATATTTGGCCGAGATACAACTATTTGAAAATCTGGAATCTGAGGGTGCAAAAAAATCTAAATGTTGAGAAAATCGCCTTTAAATTTGTCCAAATGAAGTTCTTAGCAATGCATATTACTAATCAAAAATGAAGTTTTGATATATTTACAGAAGATTTATTTATATATATATATATATATATATATATATATATAATAACAATTAAGAAAAACTGTGTAAATGTGTGTATATATTAAAGCTTTAATAATTTTGTTGTGTTTTGTAATTTTTGTATATTTTTATGTATTAATACAACAACAAAATCACTAAAACTTTAACTTAAATTAAAATGAAAATAAAAAAACATTGAAAATTAACATTAACATTGTAATGTATAATGTTTATGTTGTAAAAGAAAAAAAATGCTGAATTGAAAATGACAATTTCGGAGAAAAATTTGGGAGTAATAAATGTCATGAAAATGCAACAATGCATAAACTTAATGGACCAAAATATACAGTAGGTTTAATTTTCTTTGAGCATAATATATTTCCTTATTTTTTTCTTTTAGCATCCAAAAGTTGCATGAAAATGAGGCTAAATATTTTTAATGTTTCATGCAGTGCAAAATCAGCTGGTATTGTGGAAGTTAACTATTTATCATGAAAAAAATATTACCAGCATAATTCTTACTTTAGCCTTTCTTGATGGTGATGAAGAGAAGTGCATACAGAGGTCAGCTAGCCGATGCATTGTGTTCACACGAATGCTGATTGTAGGTTTTTGAAAAGAAAGACCAACTTACTTTTACTGGCACAAAAATACTTTTGCAACTTTTGTGTTTGTTTGAATGTGGTCCTCTTGCCTTCTGAAGTTGAGTGCCTTTAATCTAAGTCTGCATCTACTGGGATGCTTTTAGACCGTTTAGATGTTTAGTGTTGATATGTAGAGCTGTGATGTACAATAACTTATGGACCTTCTTCAGTAAACTGTATGTTAGCTTTGATAGTGGATTATCTACAAGACCAAATCATGATGGTTGTCTTGCTGTGTTGAGTTCTCATTGTTTGTTTTATTTGTAGTTGTAGGGCAGGAGTCCTGGAGATCCAGCAGCAGTCTTCAGCATCACGCAGAGGAAGAGATGGTCGCTGCGCTGATGAACGCTCGGCCCGTCAGTAGCACCCCTCGTCCCCTCACACCGGGCCGTAGCAGAGTGTCATCACACAGGCTGTGTTTCTCAGGTATTTTGCTTTCATTTCTGGTACAACACCAGACATGGGTGTAGACACCAGGTTTAATTTGATGTGAATGAAAAGAGGCTGTGAAAAATGTAACTTCATTCTGTTGCGTATGTCATACTGGTGTATCAGTCTTTCAGAAAAGAAAACATTGAAAATATCTTTCCCGTTGACTTTGTGTCAAATCTTCTTTCTCATCATTTTATGCCTCCTTTCAGGCTGTCTATCAAAACAGGCCAAAAATAAACATTTTGAAAACAAAATGCTCAGAGAAATTCTGTAAAACATGGAATGTGATTTTTAAAAAAATCTTTTTGAAAGAAGTCTCTTATGCTCGCCAAGGCTGCATTTATTTGAACAAAATGCAGTAATATTGTGAAATATTATTACAATTCAAAATAGCTGTTTTCTATCTTAATATAATTTAAAATGTAATCTATTTCTGTGAATTTATGAAGCTGAATTTTCAGCATCATTACTCCAGTCTTCAGCAGTGATGGGAATAACGGCGTTATAAATAAACGGCGTTATTTTTTCTAGTAACGAGTAATCAAAGGAATTACTGTTTCCCCCGTTACAACGCCGTTACCGTTAGTTACAATAAAATGCGGCGTTACTATAATTTATTATAATATTATTATAATTTTATTTTTCAGTTCATCTGAATGCGCAGTGTGCAGTAACTGTATTTGACATACCGTAAACACCAGTGTGAAGCTGAAGGCGCACGACTCGCCGTCGCTTTCTCACACACACACAAAGAAAGATACAGAGCAAGAGAGTCTTACATACCATGCAGAATTGACGCGCTACATGTAAACAATATTCTTGGTTGTATTTTCCTGTCAGAATAGTCGAGTTCCTTTGGAATTTTTTTAAGAACTGCCGGTTTCTCTGGTAGTGGGCGGAACTACTGTGCAAACGACAATCTCATTGGCTGGTCCTCACCTATTGTCGTCCCTGTTTTGATTTCAGCAAATCAATTCGAGCGAACGCAAACAACGTGATTAATATTCATGAACCCAGCAGCTCATTAATCCTTAGTGCGTTTTATATTGTTATTAGTAGTAGAATTCCTAGTAGTTTTGTTATCTTATCATTATTATTTTTAGTTTTTTTCCCCCCTTTTTTTTTTATAGAAACACTAAATGACAAACAATATCTTAAGCACCACCACCAGTCCTAAGTTCAGTCAACATGACAAATATGCATTCATACATGGTTATTCTAATTACTAAAGTTCTATCATCTTATAATGCTAAATTATCATAATATCATATTATAATACTGACTGATGCTAAGTGTCAGATATTTATATTGAATTTGATAGGTGTCTCTCACATTGTCCCACAGAAACATTAAAATAGTGTAGATTAGTGTACAATGTTTTATAATAATAATTTATTCTATTTAGTGTCCATTTCATTCATTTAACACATATTTAATATTGGGGCATCCAAGTTATTTGACATATTTGGATATATATATATTTTTTTTAAAAAAGTAACGCAATAGTTACTTTCCCTGGTAATTAGTTACTTTTATAATGATGTAACTCAGTTACTAACTCAGTTACTATTTGTGAGAAGTAACTAGTAACTAGTTTTTTAAAGTAACGTGCCCAACACTTGTCTTCAGTGAAACATTTCTTATTATTATCAGTGTTCAAAATAGTTGTGCTGATTAATAGTGTTGATTTGAAAAGCATTTGAAAAATATAAATCTATTGTAACATTATAAACTGTCACTTTTGATCAATGGATTCATCCTTGCTGAATAAATTAATTTCTTTCAAAAAAAAAAAAATCTTATTGACCTCAAAGTTTGAAAAAGTAGAATCCCAAATAAGATTCAAGAGCAAGAATTATGAGTTTAATCTGTTATAATAATAGAATGCACAAGTGGTACTTTTTTAATCCTGTTTTGAGTTTGAAAGGCTTTGGTCACTGTCTGCCTATTTTGAACGGACAAGAAAATATATATATATATATATATATATATATATTTTATCTTAAATGTTCCAAGGTAGAAAGAAATTCGAACTGGTTTGGAATGACATGACAATGAGTAGGTGAACTGTTTCTTTAATTGAAGCTATCAATCGTATTTCCCAAATCAGGGCCCTTAGAAAACAGTCTGAGTAAAATAAAACCTTCATCTCTCTTCTTAATTTCCCTTCTGTGTTCAGACTTAATCCAGACTTGTACGGCTAAATCTGTGTTTAAAATGTTGAGCCGGTCTGATGTCGCATCTTTGGCGTGACTAAACGATCATTTACAGAGAGCCTCGGCCAACCCTTCGGACGCGGCGTTATGGCCAACGGGACATCAATAACATGGCTGTAGAAGAGTGGCGTGGCGTGATTTATTGGCTCGCGCGTGTAATTAAAGCCGAGCTGATTCCTGAGCTTTCTGCGCCAGCACACGCGGCTGAGGTTTCATAAAGAGATTACTGTGTGTTGCCGCGTGCGGGAGTGCAGGGAACGCGGCCAACGGCGCGCTCCTCAATCTCTCGGCTCAGCTCAGATCAGCTCAGCTAGCTAGCTCGTGCTTTCTCTACCTCTTGACACGTCTTCCTCTCTGTCTCTCGGCTCATCACTTGCAGGTCTGCAGAGGAGGGAAAAATAATCTGTTTAACAGCATGACAGCTGTGATTTCGGCTGGTGCAAATCAAAGCTTCAGATATCCGTCCATCCTCTCTTGCCTGCTTTCCTCTTTCTCTCTCCCTCCCGTTCTTTCTCTGTATATCTCATATACTTGTGTCAGGTTCGACACGCTAGATTGAGCCTTTTGCATCAGAGGATACTCAAAGCCGTCGGCCTCCCGAGTCCAAATCGTGGGAAGCGATATCAGCTAATACTTGATCACTCCTGCTATGTCACCTGGGCATTTCACTACTAAATATATCTTTTCAGTCAATGAATCATTCTGATTAGCTTCTACAGTACTGCTCAAATGTTTGAAATAATAGTTTTGTGCAAGGATGCGTTAAATTGATCAAAAGTGACAGTAAAGAGTTGTATAATGTTACAAAATGTTTCTAGGCTGTTCATCAAAGAATCCTGAAAGAAGTACTAGAATATTAAGCCACACAACATTATTAAGCCATTTTCAACAATGAAAATAATAAGAAATGTTTCTTGAGCAGCAAATCAGCATGCTGAAAATTCAGCTTTGCATGACAGGAATAAATTATATTTTTAAATATATTACAATAGAAACCAGTTATTTGAAATTGTAATAATATTTCACAATATTAGTGTTTTTTTCTGTATTTTAATCAAATAAATGCAGTCTTTGTGAGCATAAGAAACTTCTCTCAAAAATCTTACACAACCCAGACTTCTGACACCAATTTTTGAGTTATATCAACTTAATAAATGACCTATAAATGTCTTTTTTAACTCCCACAAAATAGTTGACAAAATAGTAGATCTGCTGATATAATTCATGAAGAATATGCTTATGATACTTAAACACTGTATTTGAAGGAATCTGATGAGTAAATGATTCGACTTTGACTCCCCATTTTATGCATTAAAACTCACTGGTGTAATGACACTAAACTGAACTGATTCAAAAGTGTGAATCGGTTTCCTCACCACTACTGTAATGTTAACTGAGCGCTGCTCGGTGAACATAGAGTCGTCTAATTGAGTTCACTTCACTATCAGCAAGAGAAAGATCACACGAGACAAGAAGAAGCTAGGGAATATAATGAAAAAAGTCACGTAGAAGAGAGAGAAGTGTGTGAGTGTGTCATTGTGATTTGCTGGATCAGAGAGCATTTAAAGCTCCGTTTGATTGAAGCTGATTAGGCCAGCGTGTGACAGTAAATAATACTGACCCCGCTAACTTAAGCCGCCAATCCCAGCGCTGTCTTTCTGTGTGTGCTTTTCCGTCAGTCGCTTTAACATCTCTCTCTTTCCCTTTTCCCATCATCTCTCTATTTCTCCTTAGTCACAGTTATTAGTGTAACTGTAGGCAACCGTCACTATTACTGTTGCTCATACTTGGCGTTAGAGATCCGTACAAACCACTAACCATAATTATTGTGTAACTCATGCTGACATGAATGATTCCTCAAGTCAGAGGGTGTGTTATTTAGCAGCCGTTTTTTTCTTGTTTCTCTTGTATTCTTTTTTAGGCACCATAAGCAGATGTTCTCCCATCTCTTCTCGGCCCCTGAGTGCCGGGACTCGTCGGCCGCTGTCTCGTGCCGCTCAGGAGATCATGGAGGTCCAGACCGTGGAGCAGCTCGATCTCCAGGACTCTGATGAGGATGAGGAGGATTGCCTGGCTCTGGCCTGCCTTGAAGAAGAGTTCAGACATATGAGCACTACACCATTAGATGAGGGTGAGGACTAGATTTGTCTGGACTGCAATTACACACATGAAGGATTGTGGTTGATTTTTTTAGAAGTAGTAATAATTGATTTTATTAAAAATGTGTAATATAAATAGAGGACCAGAAGATATAAAAGTTAGATCTGCAGTTGTGGTTAATCCATTTATCTATCTATCTATAAAATTGCTTTTATAGTATTTCATGTATCAATTTTACTGTTTATTTTACTTTCTTTTTTTACATTATATTGGAATGTTTTACTAATTATTAAGGGCTATTAATGTTGCAATATGCAAAAATAAAAATATACATTAAAAGGGTGAATTCTGACACTTTTGTTTCTTACTGAATTTTTTTGTTTTTTATATGTACTCATGTCCATATCATATGAACTGCAATGAAATTCTATTTTAACCCCTTCTCAAGCACCCCCGATTTTGACATGGAAACATAAATGACATACCCAAAATAAAAAGATCGCTGCTCATGAGTCTTTCTGACTAGATACATAATCAGCATGTTTACAAGGCTGACACCTTCAAAGTTTACTGTTCAAGAATCAGAATTATTCAGTCTACTCGTGCTTCATTTCAAATTTGAGGACATTATCTCTACAACTGTGAATTTTATGAAACATAAGGTAGCACTTTATAATAATGTTATATTTTTAAACATTACGCAAGTATACAATAATACAAATTAATATTTTATATTTATACATTTATTTGATTATTATATACATTTATTTCATAAAATATTTGGAATAAAAATACAGTAAAAACTGTAATATTATGAAATATTATTAAATTTTCAAATAATTGTTTTCTATTTTTAGATTTTTTAAAATGTAATTTATTCCTGTGATGCAAATCTGAATTTTCAGCATCATTACTCCAGTCTTCAGTGTCACATGATCCTTCAGAAATCATTCTAATATGCTGATTGCTGCTCAAGACAATTTCTGATTATTATCAATGTTGAAAACGGTTGTGGTGCTCCATATTTTTGTGGAAACACTGATATATGTATGCATGTGTGTGTATGTAGTAAATATTTCATAACATTATTAAGAATTGATGTCAAGTTTGACAACAATAATGAATTATTAATGAAAGGCCTTATAAAGTGTTAAATACAACATTAATAGGTTCTGATTGTTCCTTAGCACACGCTTCCTGACCGCCCGTCTGGTTCAGAGAGGCACGTGTCCCGCAAAACAGCACACACCACGAGCCAGGTACCTGCTATCGTGGCAACTCGCTCATTAGATCCCCTTATTAGAGTCAGCTCATTAGTGTTCAGTCTGCACACTCATTAAAACAGCCTCTCTAGCCCAGCACACGCGTTCAGCCTTGATTAATTTGCTTATTTCAGCATTCATTCACATCCCGTAGGTGAACAGACACACTTATACACTTACACACAAATACAACTGGCGAGACCCACCGCAGAGGTGCAGTTCTCACACACACACACACACACACACACACACACACACACACACACACACACACACACACACACACACACACACACACACACACACACACACTCTCTCACACTCACTCACGTAAATCCAGTTAAATCTTGCCAGATCTGAACTTCTCTTACAAGATTACTGCTGATAGTTCTGAGTTATGGTTCTCATTTGCTTTCTAACCTTAACCCTAAGTGATTCAGTAATTTAATGAGATAAGGAAAGTAAAAAACCTGAAGTGGGAATCTTTGCATATTTTTCATAACATGTTTTCAAAGAGACTTTTATAACCAGAAATTATTTTGATAAATTGGATTTTTATAGCTGTGTCAGCTGAAGAATTGGCAGCAAGATTAAAAACATGAACAGTGTTTAATGGTAAAATGGTTCATTTTTAATTGCAGTGAGCAGTTTTTGGTATCCAATACCTTATCAATACAAGTAATGTACACTACCGTTCAAAATTTGGGGTTGGTAAGATTTTTTTTGTTGTTTTTTAAAAAAAAGTCTTTTATGTTCACCAAGACAGCATTTATTTGACCAAAACCTACAGTAAAATCTGTAATGTTGTAAAATGTTATTACAATTTATAATAACTAAAAATATTGTAAATATTTATTTATATAATATGTATGCATATATATATATATATATATATATATATAGCCTTATATTTGTAAAGAATGAATGTGATGCTACCCTAGACTTCAAAATATGCTATCTTAGAAGGTAATCTACACTAAAATACTCTAAAATGTTGTTTAGGTAGGAAGCCAAGCGCCAGATTCACCAAACTCCTTGCCGTCAGCCACGTTCTTGAAATTCAAGATTGCTACAAGCGTTTGTTAAAGCATTAGTTGTAAACCTTTAACCATGACAGCTTGCTTTGAGCAATAATGTAAGCTTTATTATATATATGTGTGTGTTTGTTGCTGTAATGATGGTGTATGGTACACATCTCTCCTCCAGCAGTGTTGCTTTACCTTTCCTGACAACATTATGCGTGTAATGGAATATTAGCATGTCTAAAGGCTTTGGCATATTTTGGGAAAGCGTTTTGTATTTCCGCCGTGGCTCAAGAGTTGCCTGCAAAACGGCGTTATCTGTGAGCCCCGGTTGTGTTTGTGTATTTGTGTGCTTTGTGTATGTGTTTGTGCGCGATTAGACAGACAAATCTCTGCTGGAGGCTGACTGCTGCTTTGCTTTTGGAGCCTAGTGTGCTGTATGGAGCTGTAACGGGATTATAAGGCCTACTGAACACGCTGTGTGTGTGTGTGTGTGTGTGTAGAGGAGTATAAAACGTCTCTTCCATCAACACACTTTCAGACTGGCCCAGAGCTGAGCTCACACAAAACACATCTTTACTCTTATATGTTCTCTCTCACTTTCTGTAAAATTTCTCACAAACAAGAACATTCATATCTGTCACACTTTGACTCATGTTTCATTCATATCAGGGCAGTGAGAGCATGTGTGTGTGGGTGAATCTCATGAAAACTGTAGTGAAATGTCCTGGTTATTTCACTCCAAAATCAAATGAGAAATTACAGTTTGCATAATGAACAACAGTTTTAAGCTGAACTGATAAATTAGGATGAATTTTGACACAAACAAATCCTGATAATCATGTTCTCCAGCATGATTTGAGATGATCCAAAGAGAATTTTGAGCTTATGGAAGCAAGACGATCTGAGTGTCTGTACAAAGAGTCATGTGATCAGTGTCAATAATTATGTGATTAAGAGAGGAAACATCATAATGTTTCTAATGTTTTGTTTTATAAATCTTAAAGATGTCTATATATTTTCAGGTCTTAACTGGATTTTGAATAATGTATTTTCAATGTGGTCTCAGGTGTTTGGACCTATAATATAATTATTTAACAACTATAGATTTTAGTTTTAATATTGTTTTAATACTATTATAGTATATTAATACTCTGAGTTAGCTTGTATTTTCATTTTGTCAGTTTTATTTTATTTTTAGTTTTAATGAATTTATATGATTTTGCCACTTTTATTAGATTTTTATATTTCTATTTAGCTTAATATTTAGTTTTAGTAATTTAGTTTTATTTGTTTTTAGTAAAATTATTATTTAGTAAAATTTCTCATTTTTATGCTTTTTAGTTTATTTTTTTATCTACTTAATTTTTATTTTATTTTAGATTTTTTTCAATGAACAAAAATAATTTTTATATGGTTTTAGTTTCTAATTTTGTTTTTATTTTTTTCCATGTAATAATTTTTATTTTTTTTAAATATTTTTTTTAAATTACCAAAAAAAAAGAGAGAAAGTTTTTGCTGTGGTTAACAATAATCACACGACACCATAGCATTTAATTTATATTATTCTTATTTCTATATTATTCTTATTCTTAATAATAATTAATTAGAATAATTGTTATATTATATTCACCTTAGAATTATAGAATTTGTACTTATTGACATGAAAATAAAACAATGTTTAATTTTCTCTGTGCAAAATACATTTCTCCTTTGTCTTTTTCGATTTTGAGGTGACATATGGCATTTCTTTGTAGTCATTCTTTCTTCCCCAGTGTATGTGTGTGCAGGTTTTTAGTTGTTTCCAGGCGCCGGCAGCTCAAAGCCTCGTCTCTGTCTTTGATGTGGCAGGAGTATTGACAGGGTCACACAGATGAAGAGGAGGAGATCTTCATCAGGAGTGCTCTTGCTATGGGGCATCTGATGACCTGAGACTGATTACAGCACTATCACCATCCTCCTGAAATCCAGCCAATCAATGTCAAAACCCTGCAGTCCCCCCATGCTACCGTACACCTTATATTTCATTACAGTTTCGGTTGTAAATTGCGAAAATGTTCAGTTTGTTTTCATAGAAGCTGTTTTGAGAGATTCACGGGCTGGATTCCTCCTCCCTCACCGCTGCGCTCTGGAGCTGGACGCTGGGAAAGTGTTGCTTTGGTCACTGGTAAAGTATCCGCTAAATGACAAGAATCCAATTGCCGTTTTAACTTTTCTAATTAGCTGCTTACGGCTTGACAGTGTTCGTGAGGGTTCTGGAGGAAGAGGAGATGAAAGCGTTGAAAACAGCATGAAGCAGCAGCGTGCAAATGAAGGCATGGAAAGCAGAGGGATTTCCTCTACAGAGAGAGAGAATCCGCCACTGGTCACTGAGTGCAGACAGGAAACCATTAGCGCTGACATAAGTGCTCCCGCCGGACACACAGAGACAGAGACATCAGGCAAGCTTAACAGAGTCAGTACTAGATGGGCCTTGAATTCAGTTGGGCGGCATTTGCAATGGCGATATTCAATGAAAAATGTCTTTAAAATCAAAATTTTGAAATGTGTTATTATTTTGCCTATTTATTATATTATTCAAACCAGGGCTTCTCAAATATTTGTGTCATCTGTGCCCATTAGATGTACAATATTTACTTGAAGCTCCCACTGGGATTAAAAAAAAATGAAAAATAATATTTTAAGAAACATTTACATGTTCATGGTTCTCTGATGTTGGTTAATTGTCACACTGACATACAAATAAACAGATAGAATATTGTTTTTTTATATTTTCATTCCTTTTAAGTAGTTTTTTATTTTTTTTTATTTTAAATTAATTTATTTATACATTTATTTATATGGTTACTTCACGCTCTTCTTCTTAATGTTATATTATTAAATCTACTGTCTGTAAATTTGTTGGTATATTATCAAATTTACCTACAGTAGATTTTGCTTAGTGACAGATGAATGTGTGCCAAAAATACAGTATATTTTAATTGAACACACAGCCACAACAAAATATATTGGAAACATTTTTGTTTGTTTGTTTTCAAAGTTGATTAGCATGTTTATTTTGCTATTCTAACAATTCTAACATATGTTTGAGTGTATTTTATTATTTGCAATTGGTATTGTTTTCCCAGCTGTCATGTGACCAAATTTCCATTCATCTTCTCCATAGACATTTAAAGAAAAAAGTATGATTATAATTTAAACTGCTCATGAAAGCAACCAACATTATAACATTTAAAAATAAAAAAAAAACAAAAAACAAGGCAGAAGACTGTTTACATGAGGATTATGAATGGATTAACTACTCATCCCATGAATCCAGGGTCCAAACTTGACTGGTTTCCATTCCTGCCAATGCAAGTTAACTGAAAAAAACCCCTTTAAACTGTATTTTGCAGTATTTTGCATTATGTCTTATCTTTTGATAGAACTTTTTCAAAGGAGCAAAATATTTTTAAGTCTGAATGTGTAATGAGAGAAAATAAAATAAAATAAAATAATGTCACATCAGACAAAAAGGAGAAAATAATGTACAGGCTCAACTAAATTATTATTATTCATTATTATTTTTAGACCCTACAATAAAGCATTGTGAATGATGGGTTTTTGTGTGTTTTTAATGTATTTTGCTAGATGAAAATATACCCATCTTGCCTCTGCTAGCCTTCAAAAACTCTCAAAAACCCTGTCGTGGATCACACTTCACTGTGAATTTCAACTATTACTGTATTTTTTTTATTTTTTTGTAAATGAAGTTCAAGTGTAAAATTCTATGGTTTCAGAACATTGCCATTTTTTAACTTCAGAAGTCATCGAATCTGTCTTGAAAGGTTCATACATTATCATTACAAATCAATCTCTCTATGGTGATTTTGAATGGCATTTTTACTTTTCGAGCCCTACTGATGTTCTCCGAAGCACTTAAGATAATTTAAAAGTACCAGAAAGACACGACAATCACAATAATGACAGATCCAGAGGTTTGAAATGACCAGTTCTTTCTTTGTCTCCCATCCTGATGCCTTCATAACCGGCGAAAGTGAGAATTAACTTGATCATCATTCTCCCAGGACAGCTAGTTCCTGCAGCCGTGGACTCGTGCTCTCTGAAAATAATGCCTTTTATAGTTCTCACCCTTCACTGGGTCTGTTTTCTTAGAGCAGACACAAGAGATGCGGCCCGTGACCCGCTTCATTGATTCCTATCAGAGACGGGCTTGCAGAGGCAGCGTATGAAAGTGCCCGTTGTGACGGATACACGCTATTACATTCTTAAAACACACTGTTGTCTTTTTTACCGCACTCTCACTTTTCACTCTCAATGCATTGTGGGAAATAGCTGCTGGGGTTTTAGCACTCTTACAAGGTTTTGCCCAGAGGACACACACACCACACAGAATATTTTTACTCAATATTTTTGTCCTGCCTTATACCTGCTATATATTCATTCAGAATGCTAGAGTTGGAGTTTTGGACTCAGACTGCAATTATGAATCGCACTGTAGAGGACTTGAACTTGACATGGACTCTGACATTTTGGACTCCAGTACAGTCAAATTCATGTCATGTGTAACAAGAAAGATCAAAGTAACAAAATGAAATTTAGATAAGACATTAAAAATGTCTCTCACTCAAACTCACTTTGATCCTTCGCTAAGACCCACCCCCTTCATTAGCTATTGCTTGATGTCCGACAGCGCGGAGCAAATGTTCCTCTTTACTAGTTACAGCACAAAATAAACGTCAGAACATCAGAAGGTATCTTGTTTCAACTGTGGAAAGACATCAATACACACCATTTTTCAAGTTCAAGTCAATCGACGTTAATCTACTCTCCTGTTTGGTTTGTTTGTCAGACAAAAATGGCAGATTTGGCGTTATGATTGGTCAGATCGCCTGTCAATCAAACTCCCTGCGAAGGGTCAAATCGCAATCAATTTCAACAAAACAAAATGGCCCGAAAAGATCAATATATACAGACGTGGTCAGAATTGTTGGCACCCTTGGTAAATATGATCAAAGAAGGCTCTGAAAATAAACATGCATTATTAATCCTTTTGATCTTTAATTTAAAAAAATAATCACAATAACCTTTCATTGAACTAAAACAACTGAAAATGGAGGAAAATCTCATTATGAAATAAATGTTTTTCTCAAATACACGTTGGACACAATTATTGGTACCCCTAGAAATTCTTATGAGTAAGTATATTCCCATTCATATTCACAATTTTAAGCACTCCAGGTTGATTATAAACATGAAATTATCCAGCCATGGCTTCCTGTTTCACAGAAATATGAATAGGAGGAAAAACAAAGCCCAAATTCCCTTAATCATCCATCACAATGAGAAAAACCAAAGAATATATTTCTGATGTGCAGGAAAGGATAACTGAGCTTCACAAATTAGCGAAGTGGCTTTAAGAAAAGAGCTAGAGCAGTGAAAATTCCCATTTCCACCATCAGGGCAATAATTAAGAATTTCCAATCAACAGAAAATGTTACGAAACTGCCTGGAAGAGGACGTGTCTCTATATCGTCCTAATGCTCGGTGAGGAGGAGAGTTTGAGTGGCTAAAGACTCTCAAAGGACCACAGCTAGTCTCGGGGTCAGAAAAACTTAAAAAAAAATGGTCAAACAGCACCTACATCACCACATGTTGTTTGGGAGGGTTTCAAGAAAAATTCTCCTAGCTCATCCAAAAACAAACTCCAGCATATTCAGTTATCAGACACGACTGGAACTTCAAATGGGACTGGCTTCTATGGTCAGATGAAACTAAAAAATGAGCTTTTTAACAGCAAACACTCAAGATGGGTTTGGTGAACACAGGGATAAAAAAGTACCCCTTGTGTACAATGAAATATACCGCTGTATTTTTGATGTTGGGGGCCTATATTTCTGGTCCCGGAGGTCCCGGACATCTTGTTTAGACACATGGCATCATGGATTCTATCAAATACCAACAGATAAAAAATCAATAAGTGACTGACTCTGTTAGAAATCTTATAATGGGCCATGTTTTGATCTTCCAACCGTACAATAATCCAAACACAAACCTCAAAAACAACACAAAAATGGGTCACTGAGCAGTGAGCACCAAGCTTTTGCTATGGCCATTCCAGTCCTCTGACCCGAACCCTGTAGAAAATGAGCGAGGTGAACTGAAGAGAAGAAGCACCGTCATGGAGCTGGGAATCTAAAGGGTCTGGAGTGATTCTGGATGAAGGAATGGTCTCTGATCTCTTGTCAGGTGTTCTCTAACCCCATCAGGCATTATAGGAGAACATTTAGAGCTGTTAAACTGGCAAATGGAGGTTTCAAAAAGTATTGAATAAAAGGGTGCCGTTAATTGTGGCCAATGTGTATTAGAGAAAAAAAATTCATAATGTTATTTCCCCCATTTTAAATTCTTATTCTCCAATGAAAGGTTAGATTTTTGTGAATTTTTTAAATAAAAGATCAAAAGGATTAACAATGCAGATTAATTTTCATAGCCTTCTTTGATCATATTTACCAAGGGTGCCAGCAATTCTGACCACAACTGTAGCTCTGCATCTTGGTAAAAACAAAAGGTAAAAATAAAAAAATCTGCTTATTTGCAAAGAAAGGCCTAGTATTACCTAATTTTATGATGCTGAGATTAAAAATTTCAATACAAACATGTTTTCCCCCACAAATTAATGTCAAAAATATGTATTCAAAATGTATCATTTAATTTACAATCTGCAAAGTAGTCTAAATGTGTTCAAATACTCAATTTTATGTCAAATAACTTTGCAAAAGAAGCAAAATTAATGTTTTCATAACATTTGGATGTAGCAAAACCCACAAATTTAGAAGAAAATGGTTGTTTGCATTTTTTTTTTCTGTCACTGGACATAATTTTAACTTTGAAATCCAGATTAGACATAAAGTATTCAAATTGATTCAGAAATGTCAAAATGGGCTGAGAGTTGAACAGATAGTTGTAACCTGACTGAGAGGAAGACAGGTGTCATGTCTTTTCTTTTTTTTCAGTGATTAAGGGATAATGTAACACCTTTTCACCTTACAAATGGTTGTTAAAAGCCAAAATGCCATGAAAAATGTGATGTGCTAGAGCAAAACATGCATTATTTTTGGATTTACTACCCCCAAAAATGAGTAAGAAACAAGTATTGGATTTCATTCTGCAAATATGATGCATAGCGCTGTAATCAATTAAAGCATATGTTTGAAAACAAATGTTTATTTCTGACAGACGGCCGGACGGAAATGGCTGGAGCAGCGGCAGAGTGTCTAGAATAAAAACGAGGCATTTGTCAACTGAAATGTGCACTTATTGCATACTGGTAAGATGAAATGACTTATTTGCCGTCCAAATGCATGAGTAGTTCCTCTGTGTGTTTGTGAATACATTTTCCCTGTGCTTTGTCGCTCCAGAGCTGATCTATCATTCCGGTGACGGGTCTCCAGTTGGACCCACGCAGATTTTTTCACCTTGTGCATAATCCAGCCACAGCAGGTATTACTCACAAACCCACTCATGCCATTACATGTCACAGGGGGTTTGTTGATGTATATGTTTACACTCAGCTACATGTTTATGTCTGCATCCACTCGTGTTTGCACGTATGAGCGCGTTTGAGAGTGTCTAAATGTAATGCAGTAAACAAACAGCGTGCAGCGAAGTGTTTATTTCTGTAATCCAATCCACAAATACAGAATCTGATATAAGCGATGGTCAAATATGGACAAACTGTGTAGTTAGAAACTGATAAACAGAAATGTAGACAACAAGGACATGGATTACACATAATAAACATTCAGAGCACCAGACACAGCAGTCACATGCAAGAGAGGTTTATCAAACGTGCAGAAGAAGGGGAAAAAATCTAATTAAATACAATAAATTAATGCTGCTTAATATTTTTGTGGAATGTATAAATAAATAAATAAATAAATAAATAAATAAATAAATATATATAATGAAATATATATTATAAAAATAATGCATTATATACAATAAAACATAACAAACATTCACTGTAAAAAAGGATAAGTTAACTTAACTTAAAATTTTTTAGGAAACCTGTTGCCTTAAAATTATTAAGTAAATAATAATTTAAAAAAAAAAGTTAAGTGAACTTGACAATTCACTTAACTTATTTTTTTAAAATTATTATTTACTTAATAATTTTAAGGCCACGGGTTTCCTCACTGTAAAAAGTGATAAGTTGACTTAACTTAAAAAAATTGAGGAAACCCGTTGCCTTAAATTTTTTTAAGTAAATAATAATTTTAAAAAATAAGTTAAGTGAACTTGCCAATTCACTTAACTTATTTTTTTAAATTATCATTTACTTAAAAATTTTAAGGCAAGGTGTTTCCTCAGTTTTTTTTAATTTAAGTCAACTTATCACTTTTTGGAGTGATTAAGTTAAGTCAACTTATCACTTTTTACAGCGTTATAATAATATAAAAATAAAATGTTTTTATTTTTGTTTGTTTTTTATGATTAAAGTAAATTGCTTTATTGGATTAAAACATTTGGACAAAAAATTTATAATAAAAAAAATTATATATATGATATATATGAAAGCCTGTTTAAGGAAAAAAAAGTAAAAAAAAAAGAAAAAAAGAAACCAAGTCACTTTGTGAGATCTAATGTAACAACACAGTGAAATATGTTATACTGCAAGATGAAAATTTTCATTTTTGAGAAATAAAGTCACAATCATAAAGTATAAAGCTGTGATTTTCCCCTTTTTTAATTTTCTGGAATACAAGCTTCCATGTATATGAACTCTTTAATATCATCAGTGTGATTCAGTAAAGCTGATTAAACATATTATTTGATGTAAATTACGTAGTCTTACTCCCAATAGATCATCAACCAAAAGTCACCCAGTCACACAGTGTAAGATCAGAGCGTAGAAGAGCCAGACTCATTCTGTCCTTAATTATTTAGGCTCGTCTTGTAAAGGCTAATCAGGTCTGTCTGAGATGTGAATTGTGGTCTGAACAACAAACCCTCTTTAAAACAGAGAAAGAAGCTGATGGAAAAAAGAAAATAAGGTGGCGAAGGAATGAGTCAACGTCCTTCAGAAGGACCTGTGAGATAAATGAAAATTGGAAGAGTTGCAGTGTAAGTGATGTATGCTAAAACTTTTGTTTTACAGGAAATGTGTGTTCAGATGCAGAAAATATTTTCATTTTTTTACTGGCAACTTTTTTATCTCACATGCCTTTATCAGAGTTTGATTACTTTAGAACAGGAATGATTTATTTATGCATCAACAACAAGTTTGGTCGCATGAACAAGCAATCTACGGGCTAATTGAGGCACTCGCTGTGCTTTCATTAGACCGTTCCTTCATGTACCGGAAGGTCACGTAGGCTGTTTATTTGTCGTGTCTCATTGTCCTCCAATCAGGTGTGCTGGGAAGGATGAGCTAATGAACGGGGTGTGTGGTGTTTTCTCAGTGGGTGGGAGAGCTGAAGCGGACCACCGTAATGGGCACTGAGGACAGAGGCCAGATAACAGGTGCTTCTCATTACTGAAGACAAGAATACCGGAAAACAAATGAGGGAGCACAACCGAACGTGTTTCATTAGCGACCGTTAGTTTGACTTTAAAAGGGAGTGAGAGTTTTACAAAATATACTTGAAAAGTTTGGGATGGTAAGAGTGTCTTTTGCTCACCAGGCTGCATTTATTTAATTTAAAAAATACAGTAAAAAAAGTAATACTGTGAAATATTTTTGCAGTTTATAATACCTGTTTTATATGTGAATATATGTTCAAATGTAATTTATTTCTGTGATCAAAGCTCTATTTTCAGCATCATTACTCCAGTCTTCAGTGTCACATGATCCTTCAGAAATCACTCTAATATGCTGATTTACTGCTCAAGAAACATTTCCGATCATTATCAATGTTGAAAACACTTGTGCTGCTTTATTTTATTTTATTTTATTTTGTTGAAATCTTGATATCTTTTTTCCATGAGTCTTTGATGAATAGAAATTCAAAAGATCAGCATTTATTTGAAAGAGATTTTTTATAACATCATAATGTCTTTACTGTCACTTTTGATCAGTTTAATGCATCCTTACTAAATAAAAGTATGACTTACCATACACCTTTTAACAGCAGTGAATCACAGTTTCCCTGAAAATATTAAGCAGAAAAAAACCGTTTTCACAATCTTACTTTTTATTTTTTATTTTTCATTTTTTACATTTTTTACTACACACACACACACACACACACACACACACACACACACACACACACAAGTATTGGTGAGCATTAGAGACTTATTTCACAACCGACCAACAAATAAGTGAATAAATAAATAACTAACATTTAATACACTTGATGCATTTATCTAATTTTACAAGGTAACTTTTTTATTCTGTTGTGTCTGATTTCACAATAGTTTTACTGTTGTTGAGAGTAACACTGACAGTGTTGATTTTTATTGAGTGTTGATGATAATTAGTCCACTAAAGTCCTTCAAAGCCATTTTGTGCCGTCATTTTGAGTTTAGTCATTATATACAAATATTTGCTATAATTGACCAATCCAAATCAAGTGTTCCAGATAGTCATATAATAATCTGTGTCTTTCCAACCATTACTGTAAATTTTGCTGTTAGAAGCAAGAAACAATCCTCTCTTTATTCGAACAGAGAAATGATGCACATCGATACACAGGATGACATTAAGCTCCCATCATTTCATTTGACCTGATTTTAATTAGTCTGATGGACGTATCCTGTGTCAAGAAGACGGGCTTCTTATTAACCTTGTATTCCCCCATTTCCCTCAGTTGGCTGCTGCCAGCGCAGTAACCTGGACTGCGCCAGTGCAGGAGGGAGGGGAGGGGTAGAGCTAGTTAAACACATTAGGCCAGGAATCCATTTTAGTGATGTATTGATTCATCTCAGAGGGACGTGGAAGCCATGGAGAGCCACCGAGGTCTTTTATCCTTGTGCTTAGAACATCAAGATGTTTCTCGCTGTGGGAAACGGGTAAAGAGACTTCTCAAACAGCTTCCTCATTTGTCCTGAACGGTCAGTATGAAGACTACAGTGGTTTTCTATATAGTGGGCTGATGCCTCTCAAGCACGGTTTAGGAAGAGAATGCATGAACGTCTCCGGTGACAGTCACTTAAAGCTCATGGAGCGGCCGAGTGTGCGCTTTGACCTGTGTGCCCTCACTCGTCACCAAGCCTTTGAGATTAAGTGAGTTAAAATGCTGCGTTTAGTTGAAGTCGATGTGCTTTAGCCCAGTGTGTGACTCGAATGGCAAAAGGGAAGTGGTGACCCAACACAAGGTAGACCTGCGGCAGCTTTCTTCCTTTCGTAACGACACAATGAGTTGCGCCTATTGCTAATTTGACATTTGTGGCCCTGGACCACAAAACCAATCATAAGTAACACGGGTATATTTGTAGCAATAGCCAACAATACATTGTATGGGTCAAAATGATTGATTTATCTTTTATGCCAAAAATCATTAGGATATTAAGTAAAGATCATGTTCCATGAAGATATTTTGTGAATTTCCTACTGTAAATATATCAAAACGTAATTTTTGATTAGTAATATGTATCACTAAGGACTTCATTTAGACAACTTTAAAGGTGATTTTCTCAGTATTTAGATTTTTCTGCACCCTCAGATTCCAGATTTTCAAATAGTTGTATCTCGGCCAAATATTGTTCTATCCTAACATATCATCATAACCATACATCAATGGAAAGCTTATTTATTCAGCTTTCAGATGATGTATAATAAATCTAATATAAAAAAAAGACCCTTATGACTGGTTTTGTGGTCCAGGGTCACATTTAGCTGATGCTTTTATCCAAAGGAACTTACTACTTATTTATTACAGAGAGCTGTGCTGACATATGTGACCCTGGGGGCGTATTACAGAAAGTTTCTTATCTTAGGTCTTAACTTAAGATATGATATGTTAAATTAGGATTTTTCGCAAATTCGTATTACAGAAGCAAATCTTAACTTGATTTGGGATTCTTATCCTATCTTACAAAATAGTATCTTATCTCTAGTTAGGAAATCTTAAATGGCATTATCAAGTTCGACAATCCACTCTCAGGTCTGTTACCAAGCAACTAACACTGCCCGAGCTGCTGATGAAGTAAACAAAAGCTACTTCACTTTGAAAATCGCCTTTTGCAAAAAAACGTAAGGCATTAGTCCCTTGCACTACAACCAGTAATGCTCCGTGACAATTTTGTTGGTCTCTGTAATGCTGGTTGCAGTTCCTGTGCTAACTGTAATATGTTGTGTGGCAGTCTGTAATTACCAAAATATAACACATCTTCAGGGTCCTCCAAGAGTCTTTCTACCATTAAACATCTTCATTCTTCATTTTCAACTATTAATAAATGTAATACCATTATCGGACAGCATAGTTGTAAGCGTTTTTTACCTTTAGCTTTCAAATAATTTTGAAGTTAGGACAGGTGTGGGGTTGTCCCAAAGTTAAGACAGTTTTTAGGGTTTTTTTGTCAAGTTAGGAGGTTTCTGTAATACCCTCTTCCTATCTGTAGTTAAGATAAGATAACGCACTTAGGAAATGCTGTTCTGTAAAAGCTTTTGTTCTAAATGTGGTCCTAACTGAAATTACCATGGTTACCAAACAGGATAAGATAAGATTTTAAAGTTAGGATCTTTCTGTAATATGCCCCCTGGACCACAAAAAGGGAAGTCGTGGCCTAACGTTTAGAGAGTCAGATTTGTAATCCAGAGGTTGCGAGTTCGAGTCTCAGGTCCGGCAGGAATTGTAGGTGGGGGGAGTGAATATCCAGTGCTCTCTCCACCCCCAATACCATGACTGAGGTGCCCTTGAGCAAGGCACCGAACCCCCAACTGCTCCCCAGGTGCCGCAGCATAAATGGCTGCCCACTGCTCCGCGTGTGTGTTCACGGTGTGTGTGTGTTCACTGCTGTGTGTGTGCACTTTGGATGGGTTAATTGCAGAGCACAAATTCCGAGTATGGGTCACCATACTTGGCTGTATGTCACGTCACTTTCACTTTCAAAACCAGTCATAAGGGTCCATTTTTCAAAATTGAGATTTATACATCATGTTACAAATAAAAAAATTTTGATTCAAATATTTTGTATCAAATATTAATCAAGCCTGTCACAAACAATCGCTTACATATTCCAATTGGACTTCACTCTGCAAAACAATAGCCAATAGTATTTTTTTTTGTGTGTGTGAAATATTTGTATTATTGTTATTAGAATACAAATCAGTGGTGACTATATATTTTTATTACACATTAGCATGTGAGCAACCAGTATCACCAACCCATCACAATAACAGCTGATTTTTGACATTTAGGACATAAACAAAAAAATGACTCGCGGTTCGATAAGGGAGTCAATAACGGCCTTCAACGACTGAGTGAGTGAGCCGAGTGAGTCTGATTCAGAACGTTCACTAACAAGCGAGAACGAATTCTGTGAATCTTTTTGACTGATTAAAAATGAACCGGTTCATAAGAGTCATTTGTTCGCGAATCGGACATCACTCCACGCGCTGTGCTCATTTGAGCGCGAAACACTGCATCGCGAGATCTGACTCATGGACGCACAAAAGTTTCTTGACTGTATTTTATTTATTTTCTGTGATTTATTTTACTTTTGTCGCATTTGCTGCCGTTTTAGTTGCAGTCTGGATTTTTGAGGTATTATAAGGCTAATTTATTTACTTTTGTAAGTTTGCTTGGTGACACTAGTGGCACAGGAATTAGACAGATTACTATTTAGGCTAGTAGGCTTATTAAAAGGTAATAAGCAAAGGAAAGGAAAGGAAAGGAAAGGACGTGACGTGACGTGACGTGTGGCCAAGTATGGTGACCCATACTCAGAATTTGTGCTCTGCATTTAACCCATCCAAATGCACACACACAGCAGTGAGTAGTGAACAAACACACACACCGTGAACACACACCCGAAGCAGTGGGCAGCCATTTATGCCTTGGCGCCCAGGGAGCAGTTGGGGGTTCAGTGCCTTGCTCAAGGGTCTCACCTCAGTCGTGGTATTGAGGGTGGAGAGGGCGCTGGACATTCACTCCCCCCACCTACAATCTCTGCCGGACTTGAGAATTTAATTGTGATCTGTAAAATAACATTTGTATGCCATAGAGTCTCTAATGAGCATGCGCTCCTTTCGGTCTCTGATTAGATGAGTGGACAGCAGATGCATGGAGACAGCAGAGGCTTTGTGTTCTCATTAGCAGCTAATTTGCTCCCCCACTTTTCACTCTTTTTATTGTTTTGTGGTTAAGAGTATGTCAGTCTGTGTTAAAGAAAGAATTTAGATCTATAATTATTGGTTATTCTCAGAAAAATAATGTTTTTTTAGCATTATCTAAACCTCAAAACGCCACAGAATTGCTGTTTTTCATTGCTACAACCTTATAATTGACAGTTAACACCTCTCATTCTCTCATTCTTAGGATTGTCATGTGTAGAAACAGCCACCAGCACCATAATCAAGATCTACTGCTGCTGCACCTTCTTGACCAGTCTGGTCCTCTGCATCAATCAGAGCCACATGAATGGACGAATGGGTGAATTCTGCGAGCTAATTTGATGCGTCATGCTTGAAACATCGACTGGGAAGCTGAGAAGGTTAAATGGCCAACAATGTGTTTGATCCTCAGATTTATCCTGGATGGATTGACAGTCATCAAAGGCATGTTGCTGTCTCACCGAATTCAATAACTCCCCCCTCATGTCATGAAAATCTCATTATCTGCCACTGAACAATATCTCCAGATATCGATTTCTCTGATTGCTACCTTCTTTCTTTCTTTCTCCTCCTGTCTGGCTTTGTCATTTGTTTTCAGCTTCTTTGCGAGCTGTACGAATGGGCAGTGAGTATGTTAATTTTTAGATGAAGGGGAAGCAGGCAAAGCACTTCACATTGACAGAATAAGATCATAGATTTATTCTTCTGTGCTAATAGAAACAAAGTGAACTGATTTGTAATATGGACCTGCTATTGATATACAGGGCTAGGCTGGGCAATATATCAAATATTCACGATTTCCTGCAACATTGTGAACATTGTGAACACTTTTTATTTTGTCATTAAGTTTCCTAAAGACATTAGATTAGTTTTGTGACCCTTGTCTGTCCTGTGAGTAACAGAGTCTAGACAGATGAATCATCTCTTTAGTAGAAGAATGATTTTAGAGTTTGAATCATCAAACTAGTGAATCAAACTATAGCTTAAACTAAGAACTGAATAAATATAAGGGTATATATACAGTGCCCTCCATTAATATTGACACCCTTGGTAAATATGAGCAAAGGCGGCTTTGAAAATAAATCTGCATTGTTTATCCTTTTGATCTTTCATTTGATAAATTCACTAAATTCTAACCTATCATTGAAGTAAAACAATTGAAAGTGGGGGGAAATCTCATTGTGAAATAAATGCTTTCTCTGCTTCACGTTGGCCACAATTACTGAAACGGCCCTTTCCCAAGATAACATCTCTGAGTTTTCTACCAAAAAAAATAAAAAATGCCTCAGTGGGATCTACAGGGCCTCAAATGAATCAGTAAATCTGTGAATAATTTTAGTGAATCGGTTTACTCAAATGGTTCTTTGCAGCAGCTTGAATTACGTGAACCATACAAGTGAACCAATTAACTACGATTAATGTGACATATGAGAGAAGGGGGCCAGTTTAGAAGAAGCACGTTTTGAAGATTAGACGAGCACACAGCAGAACTTTCTCTCCTTCCAGAGCAAATGTTCCAGCTGTTACTGCAGGACTGTGCTTTGATCCGGGACATACTGTATTAAGGAAGGATGATGTCTTTGAAGAGACACTCTCTGCTTGTGACCGCGTGGTTTGACCTCTGTGGACAAAAGAGTCCAGGAAAAAGGTCCGGATAAAAGAAAAATGAATAGAAACAGACACTCTTCTTAAAAGCTGAAGAACTCCAAATGAACTTCTTCTGAACTTCCATTCGACATTGTAAAAATAAAAAACACAACGACAGCACGCCAACCTCCAGAGGGGTGTTTTAAAAATGAAATAAAAGGGTTGTTGCTTTTTCATCTCACAACCTCGGTGTTTACCCTCAGTCCAGCAAGTTGAGTGTGAGGAACAACAGCAGCGAAGGCCTGCAGCAGCTTTTCATTTACTGCCATGCAGCCTTCGTGGCTGTGGCGGCTTTGCGTTGTTGAGTCTCTGGGGTCTGTCATTTCAAAAACATGGCTGCTAATTAGCGGCTTCACAAACTTTTTAAGTCTTTATACTGTAGGCTAGGGTTGGGCTGTATAGCTCAAAAGATTACATTTCGATATTTGGCAGCCTTTTTGATAATATATGATATAGACAATTATTATGTTTATGTTTATTTATATAGTCGCTCTTTGGCAAGTATATTCGTAATGTGTCATGTAAGTAATGCTTAAATTAAAACTAGTATAAATCTAGTTTAAAATAAGGTATGTTGTTCTGAAGTGCTTGAAAAGCAGATACAATAGTTTGGGGCCATAAGAGTTTCTGAAAGAAGTCTCTTATATGCTCACTTAGGCTGCATTCATTACAGTAATACAGTAAAAACATCAATACTGAGAAATGTTTTTACAATTTAAAATAGCTGTTCTCTATGTGAATATGTGTTAAAATGTAATTTATTTCTGTGATGCAAAGCTGAATTTCCAGCATCATTACTCCAGTCTTCATGATCCTTCATAAATCATTTTAATATGCGGATTTGCTGCTCAAGAAACATTTCTTCTTATTATCAATGTTGAATATAGTTGTGCTGCTTTATATTTTTGGGGAGACCATTTTTTTAGGATTCTTCAGTGAATGGAATGATCACAAGAATTTATGTGAAATAAAAATGTTTTGAAATATTAGAAATATGTCTTTACTGTCACTTTTAACCAATTTAATACAACCCCCCCCCCCCCCCCCCAAAAAAAAAAAGTTAAATTATTATTTAAGCTGTAAAGTTGTGTGTTTTTTTAAAGTGGAAATACTTTTGTAAACGGGTGGACTTGTGTTACTAACGTAATTCCTGTTAGTATACTTTTAAAATTGTGTATTTTAATGTTTATTGGCAGACCCCATGTATTTATTTATTTTTTTTGTTGCCTTTTTAAGTTTTTAAAACATTTTATCACTTTATACATTTAGCAGACATAACGCAGACTATATCCAAAGTGACTTTATCCATTCAAGTTATACACTTTCTATACAAAGTTAAACACAGTGACTCAACTCCCTGTCTGTTTTTCTTTCTAGATTGAGTCTCGCTTGCAGTTACAGGAGGGCAGCTTATCTTAACACGTTCCTAAGCTGGGGGAAAACTGACTGAAATTTTGATTGAGTTTTAACGTTGCATCCACATCCAAAAGATGCAGGCGACAGTGTTCCGGTCTCTCTCTCGCTTCTCTCTAATGTTTCCCTCTATCTGTTTACTCTGGGGGTAAAGCTAAAATAATAGAGAGGCTTTTGTAAATAAACGAGTCGTGTTTCGCTTTTGATATTCATTTCAGCTCTGATGGAAAATCCCTGCTGATGCAGCCAAGAGAGGATTCACATTTTCACTCTGCATGTTTGGAGGGGATGAGAATGACTAAGAGAAACTGCGTGAACCTCAGTGTTAACCTACCAACAGAATTACTGATTACGGGTTGACAGAGCTTGTTTTGATTAGGTTTTTTGATTCACAGTGAAATTAAATGACAAAACATTGACTAAACTGAAATTTTGAAACATTATAAATTCCATCTAAAAGTATACAGCACCTTTGTCAAATGGTGCTGAGTAGAACCATAAGAAAGACCCCATTCTCCTCCTTAAATTTTACTCTGTTCTCATATGTTTGCTATGAATGGGAATTTACTACAATGGTAAAAGCTGTTTTAAATGCTTTTCTGAGCTCAAAAAGTCATGTGTGGGGGCCCTGGAATATTTCCTTATGGGGGACCTTGGGGGAAAAAGGTTGCGAAGCACATTATTGTATTCAGGAAATACACTGCATTTTAATGTTGTTTTTGTAATCCTTTCCCCAACTAAACCTAGAAACTAGAGAACCTTTAAAGAACTATACAGGGTTCTTTGAACTATAATGGGTTCTTTGTATGACAGTGGTGCTATATAACCACGCCAAATAACCACTGAAGAACCATTTGTGTGTGTGTGTGTGTGTGTGGACTACTTCTATTTCAAAATTTCATGTTAAATTCAGTGTGTTGATTGGTGTTTGTTTGTAATTAATTTTGAAATTTTCTAACCATTTTTGAGTGAAAAAAAACCCAGTGTACACTGAAAAAAACAATTTTTACTCAGAAACTGCTGGTAAATGTCAAGTTAATCACAAAAAAAAAAAAAAAAAAAAAAAAAAATTAAATTAAACACTAATTTAGAAGTGGAAAGACTGAAATATTATTGTCTTGTAATTGTAAATTGTAGTTCAGTATCTGATATTTTATTTACAAATTTTTTTTGGAGTGCATTGTAAACAGAAATAACTTTTAATTAAAATTTTTAAAGACAAATATGTGTTTTTTTTATTTTATTTATTTATTTTTTTGTAAAACACATTCCAATAACCGTTTTATTTACAACTTTGAAAAAAAAGTTTTTACATTGTATAAATATGATCTTAAATCATGACGTTGATTAAAATAAGTTCATTGACATGTATGGTAAAACGCGCCGACGCGTTTTGGTGAATTTTTTTTTGAAAGCCCCTAAAGGAGCTTAAATTACTCTGTAAGTTTTAATCGTACAAATAAGAGTAATACATCAATCGAATCTGTAAAGGATCTACTTTTATTTGTATACACACATAATAACAACAAACCTTTGTGATTTTATAAAATAAAGAAAACAAACAGGGTGTGCTGTCTGCCGCATTGGTCTGCGTGATCTTCATTTAGAAACGCGTCATTATCGAAATTCCATACATTTCTCCATACTTTGTAAGTCAATGGCTACCATCAACTGTTTGGTTACCAAAATTCTTCAAAATATCTTATTTTGCATTCTAGAACTTAAAGAAATTAATACAGGTTTGGAGCAATGGAGGGTGAGCAAATGATGACAGAATTTTTGGCTGTATGTGTTTATGTCTAAACAGTGATCATCTGGCAGAATGAAGAGTCAGGTTTAGTGTGGACCACTGTATTATTTCAACCCCAGTTGAGGACATGATCTCCGCTTGATCTGAGCTACAGTGTTTGCCCTTTGACTTTACATCTTTTTCTCGAATACACATCCCACTGTGTTTCTTCTAATGAGACACTGGAATATTGAACTTCAGCCACAAGAGAGCATCAAAACCTTATTCCATTTTATGTCTTTGTACTGCAAACTTATATAAAACTTTGTGATTGCACTTTTATTTTATTTTATAAAACACCAAAGAGGACTGAACATGTGAAGACAAACTATACGGTTTTTAAAGTGAATAGGTTTGAAAGAAATGAGAATTGAAAGCTGATATAGAGAGATATAGCCTACCTGCCTTGTGTTTTACTCTTCAAATCAGTGCAGATGTTCAGCGGCCACACTTTGTTCTTTAAATAATTCCTTACCATCTAAAAATGGTTTTCTTTTTTCCTTCCTGTTAAAATCAATTATCCTTTGTCACTACCGCCGAGCTATTTTCAGAGTTGAGCTGAGCATAATGTGAACTTTTAATGTTTGCTGCTCATTAAGAGTTTCTGCATGATTGTCTTAAGCACGTCACTATTATTTCTTCTCAAATTGGTTTGGCCGACTCAGAATCTCTCCACCTGGAAGAAGAGTGATGAATTAAGTCTTTTGAAGAAAATATAATGGATTACATCTTGATGTAGTGCGTTTATCTTTCATAGACAGAATCATTTATAATCAGTTTGTTGTTAATAACTCTCTTTCTGTGCGGGGAATGGCCGTTTAATGATAGCAACGATTGTGTGGACTTTTTAAGCAAAATTTCAGCCTCTAGGTGGTTACATAGAGAGCCGATGCAGACCGACCCTTCCGCAGACATCAGATCGATAAATCTCTATGTATTTCTTGATGTCGATCAATAGAGTTGCCCTCTCAGCAAAATACTGATTCTGTGTCTCCCATCTACCTTGAGTCACCTAAAGGTTGGGAGAAATCCATACTGCCTCGCTGTCAACAACACTGCTGTTATTTTTATAATTGTTGAGAGCAGCTGAAAGCGTTTACGTGGCGAACGCTGCACTTTTGCGTCAGCCATGAGCTCCTGTCTGAAAGTGTGAAACTTTATAATTGGATTCATGCCTGGTTTTAACCTCATGCATGTGCTGTTTCCTCTTAATGAATTGGTTTAACCGTTGCACCTTTGTTTTGCACGGCTGCAAAAAATTTGACGTGGCAACAGGGTTTGACGTTAACCAAATTGAAATCTCACAAATGTCCCAGATGTGGGGGCAAATAATGCCTCTGTTAGCTAACGTTTGATGTTCTTTATCATAACATATTCTATTCCTATCTAGTTATGTGTTTAATGTATCTGTGGACGCCGCAGTGACCTGTAGCTGTCAGATATCTGTCTCAGGGCTGAGCGTTGTTGAACGTGTGGCTAATGTGAAATGCTTTTTGATGAAAAATGTCTAAAATCAGCTCTGAAAACACTAGAACAATTCAAAAGAAATGTTGAACCTTACCTAGGGACAATTCTTTAAAAAGTATTATTTTATTGTGAATTGATATTTTGCACATTATTTACTATTGTATTAGATGTTGCAGATAACAGTATTGCTCAGATTGAGAATAATTGATTTTATATACATATATGTGGATATGGATAACATTTTTTGTTTTTTCTTAAAAATGTCCTCAATTTTTTCCCATATTTTAATGCTTTTCATAGAGTATGTACGTACAACAAAGATCGTTGTAGTATATTTTACAAGAAAATACTATTTCAGTCTTTCTACCTAATGTTATGTTTTATTCAATGCTACTTGGTCTTGTAATTAGTTGTTAAATTTACGAGCAATTTCTGAGGGAAAATTGTTACATTGTTTTTAGTATACACAAGACCGCAGGTGAAAATATTTTTATTTAACTTTGTTCTAATTTAATACAAATGTATTCATTACAAATAACATACTATTATTTTAATTACTGCATACATTTTTCAGTGAATTTAATTTAATTTAAAAATTGACATTTCATATTTCCTTCTTTCTAATTTACTTAATTGGATTGTAACCTATCTATAGTATATATAAGCTATGATTTATTTAACATCCCTTTCTTTGATTAAAATCTAAAACTTCCTTTTTCTAGGTTTTTGCTCAACCCCCGATTTTTAAACTTTTGGACCTCATATGTGAAACCTGTCGTGCGTCATGAAGCAGTGGGTGGTATCGCCACATTGAGTTTCCGGATCTTGTTGACTCATCGGGATGTTCCTGCATGTGGCTTTATGTCTTTATATGCTCAACAAGATCTGTGACCCAACTTCCTCCACAGAAAACTGGGTGTTAAAAGAGTTTACAGCGAGCCTTGTTATTTTAGACAGTGACCCTTATGTCTCCAGCACCCACGTTTCAACACGGCGCTAAACACATTTAGACATCTTTGATGGCATCTTTCATATGTTATTTTACGTCAGCTGAGAGCAGAGTGCAGTGCCACTTGTAACTAGTTTTCTTTTCTCATATGTTCAAGCCATTTCTACAGACCAGAATATCACAGAGACTTGGAAGTGGACTCTTTTGACTTGGACTAGTAAGCTAAAAGTTTTGCATGCACCATTTGAATTTTCTTTAAAAAATGTAGTTTGAAATACATGAAAGTGCCCCACATTGGATGATCTTCTCCAGTTTTTAATGCTCACGTAGCAGTTCTGAACGGTCTGGTTATGTGTGGCTTTGATTGGCAGTTTTGGAGAGTGTAGGGCTCTTGACAGAACTCCCATCCGCCTCTTCCATCCAAAATCCATCAGAAAGCAGTTCACTATAAGAGGCCTGAAGGAGAGTTGAAATCTAATTAAAAACTCCAGGGGCATCAGAAGAAGGTTCTGTGGTAACAAAAAGGCAAAGTTTAATTCAGTCCAGTTAATTGAATCTACAAGCCTTCCGCCACTTTTTGCTGTTCAGGCCTTCTGCGACGTTGGCTCTAAAGGACCCTTCTTTCTGCACTCGTTCCTTTCCTTTGCAGTGCTTCTCGGGGATGAAATCAATTTCGTTCAGGGGCCACTTTTGAGTGCCCTTCTGGAACATACACAGAGCTGTTTAGTAAAGGGTCACCGCTGACATTTTTAGTGCATGTAATGCCAATGTTTGGTTAGGGACGACATGAACAATGAAAATTAAAAGGTGTCATTAATCACCTTCACTTATGGGGCCACCGTGTGGCCTGCTGTGATGGGTTCAGACCTGACGATGCAAAAAAAACAAAAAAAAAACCACTGAACGGCCTTTCTTTGACAAACTGTCATGCCTGCTTTATGTTTAAAACAAACAGGAAACGTCGCTTTCACGCCAGCCAAATGAACCAAACTGCAATGTCACTTGAACTTGAAATCGTACCAAAAACTGTAGTGAATACACCATTACACACTTTTGAGATTGCTTTATAGCCAACATGAAATCAAAATCAACCTTGTTTACTTTCTTAATGCAAATTACCCGTCTTATTGTGAATGCTGTTCTGAATACCAAATTGTTTGGCTTTACCATCAAAATTCTATAACTTGATCTGCCCACTTTTCTGCTGATGTTATTTAGGGCCGTTTACATGAACTGTGTTTTCAACTTATGCATTTTGGCCATTCATTTACACAACAACTGGTTTTGGGGCCTAAGGTTATGTTCACACTTGCCGTTTTTTTGAAGCTGCCAGCGTCTGTTTTACATTATAATCCTATGGAGTAAACCGTGTTTTCAAAAATGTCCTGAGCGCTTTTTAAAACGCCACCGCCTGTGTCTTTTTCTGCACCTCAGAGCGTCTTTTCAAGTTGAAATTGAAAAAAGTTCAACTTTTCTGAAAAAAAACACCCTACGTCAAGTGCCTTTTTGACTGCTGACCAATGACAAGCGAGTGGTGAGTCGTTTCCATAACAACAAAAACAACGAGAAAAAAGGAGAAGATAGCCGGTAGACAGATATCGTACTAGTTTCGGGGCACAAGGAGTTGTATGATACAAGTACAAAACTCTATCTAGTCTAAAATATGCCACAAATGTCGCGCTCAAATGCCACAAATGTCGTTGTGAACCGACATTACCCTCCCCGTTAACTTCAAAAGCCGACATTTCTGCAGCACACAGCGCTAGGCTACCGTTGCAGCTGTTGTTATAGCAACAAAAGACGCCCTTGGCTGCTATTTGCATTTGACTAAAAAAGCACTCGTCAGCTTTTTCTTGTCAAAAAAGACGGCAAGTGTGAACGCCCTAAAAATGCAACTTTTAAAAAAGATTGGCAAGTTTCTGAAAACGATGCCATGTAAACTACAAAAACATGAATTTGTGAAAACATCATGCGCATGCGTATCACATGTTAAGTCTAGTATAGGTACTTGCGCAGGTGCTGAGTGTTTCTTTACAAAGGACATTGCCAACTAATGGCCTGGCATGAATAATACAGCGTTTTTAGTCATTTTCACAGATCCATTTTGAACAGCGATCATTTTGACAACGTAGTCATTTTTACGCAAAATTTTTCAAAAACACAAAGGGAAATAATTTCCATTTCTGGTACATTGTTGTCATTTAAATGAACCCTTAGAGTGCATAGACCATTAATGTTAACCAATAGCAGCGCTGTAACCACCCTAGACATTTAGGGCCCCCCAATAAAAATTATTCTAATATTAGAAATGATTCCCACTCCCTCCTCAGTATTTGATATTTGACAATATTTGACAAAAAGTTTTAAAAGTCACAGAGTTCATGGTACCATGTAAGTAGCTAACCATTTAATATTCAACAATAGAAATCTTAAACAACCAACAGTAATATCCTAATATCCAGTGGTACAGATTTTTTTTTTTTTTTTTTTTTTGGACAGATTGTTGTTTTGAATTGAAAATATAGTTATGTTCTTGATTCATGTAGCCAGTTTAATAATTGAATCTGAATGTGACCAGAAGCATTTTTCTGTGATTTCAATATATTAGTCATACAAATAAGATTGAATGTGTGGATTTTTTAATAAAAATTCTTTGCAAACATTGCAAAAGTGATTACTTTACAGAAAATTCTTATTCTTGTTCTTATTTCTTTTTCTTCATTTCCCTAAAACCATTTAAATCAAATCCTTCATTTATTGAATTCTTTACAATAAAAAGACATTGTTATTGTCTTGACCAGTAGCCAAATAGCTGTTTAGCCATTGCTTTTAGCAAACTTTCATTCTGGTCCGTCTAAATCAATTCCCTGTGGATAAAATTCAGTTCCATGCGTGCATCACATTACATACGTTTTTTTTTTTTTTTTTTTTAAATTGGTAGCAAACATCAATTTGCAATGCCTTGAAAGCTTTTTAGCATCTTGATTTCAATACCCTCTTGCTCTTACACACACCAAATATACAACCTGAGCTCTTTTCCTGTCATCTTATACTTCGGCATGAAGTGGATTCCATACAGCGCTCTCAAAGTCAGACCTTGAATATCATCTATCTGCACCACCTTCTCTATTGAATACACCCCCATGCACACACATTTCCCTCTGCGCCAGAGCTCTTACCGCATGAAGGCAGCGTGCTTTACTCTTTCAGTCATCTGTCCATCTTCTCAGGAATGGGCCTTGCATTGCATTACCTCTGTGGCTCATAGATTCGCTTTCACTTGTAAAGTGCTATTGACTAAAGTACGCACACTCCGTAGTGCAGCTGCTGCAATCGTGCACAAAACTCTTTGATCCTTCTCACCTCCACACTACTTTCACCTCTCATTCAATTATAAGTAACCACAGATGGTTTACCCTCAAAACCAAAACTCTTTCATTTATTTGGTATGAGCGTTGTTTCAGATGCAGGTAGATTACAGTAATGACAGTGCATTTTATCTCATCTGGTTTGGTTTCAGGATGCAGATTTCACATTGAACATCAAGTGGCAGTATTTGTTTGTTGGAGTGAACAAAAATGTCATTAAAACATTGAAATGTGTTTATATTGTTTTATACAACAGTTTGTTTTTTGGGAGTTTTCCATGACTGTTTTTGCAGGTTACAAAATGGTGATAAGTGACTCATGAATCTTGATTTATTCAGAACTAAAACAAGCCTTTATGAGTGTTTTTTTGAATCATTAATTTAACAGATTCGTTTATACACACTGAATCATCCAGGAACCAAACATGTAACTGTTTTTGTGAAGAATCATTGAATCATTCATTCAACCAATTTGTTCAAACACTGATTCACCGGGGAACTAAATGTTGTTAGGTTGTACAAAAACGTTTATTGGAAGATTGCTTATTGGAAGACTGTTTATAAGTGTTCCAAAAGATCCAATTCCTATTGTTTGTTTTGTCATATTGGTGGCAAACCTTATAAATTGGTTAAAACCCCTCAAATCCCACTGTAATCCTGGTTTCATTTGCTTGGTTGACAAAAAAAAATCACCATTTTTGCCAGCATAAACCATATATACAGTGTTTTTGTTGTACGTGTGCCTTAAATTCTTTTACCTTGTATAGTTTTGCTGATGATTTTTGAGGACATCACAAAACTGGCTTGGTTAGTTTGACTATATTCTGGGTTGTTTCAACCCATGGTAAAATATGGACTAGCCTAACTGCTGGGTTGAATTTTTAAATTCAGTTTTTAACCTTAGTTCATAGTTGACCCAAAATTGGGTTGAAACAACCCAGCATTTTTTAGACTGTAGTTTTATGAATTTGCCATAGATGTTTGATTGGATTCACAGGCTTTGGTATGAAAAAACAAAATGGTAATCCTTTTCTCCTCTTGTTAAAAGTTGATAAGCCTTTTTTGTTTTGTTGTCCTCCTAAGTATACATGATTAAATGGTTAGTTGCATTTTGCATTGTTTAACACCAGCAACCCACCAGTTGAGAGCCACTGGTTTAGATCATAGCCCTCCAACTGAGAACTCAGAGCGCTTGGAGCCACTGCTGAGAGATTTTAATTAAGAGACCTAATTCAGCCTGGGTGAGATGCCAGGAAAAGGCCATGCCATGTGGGCTGGCACAGTCCGTAAGAGCTTGACTCACTGTACGTGCATGTTTGAGAAAGGAAGAATGTGTGAACTCAGAGTTTCAGGGTTTTGGTGTTGCTTGGCAGCAGTATTGGATGCTGGATGCTGTGAGACTGCTATGTTACACCTCAGAGAGAGGTGCTTTTTTGAATGGCCTAATCAAAAGTCAATCGCCATTAAAAAGAAATGCAGCGACGAGCAATCATTCACATTCACCACTGGTTTGACAAGCAGCATATTATGTTTTGACATTTTTTTCACACTCCTATTCATATTTTTTTTGCATAAAAATGTTCAGAATGAGCTTAATGTGGGATTTTAAGTCACAGACAGCTTTTAAAAATAAGTATTATAAGTGTTATTTTAGTTGATATTAACATTGATATACTATTATATTTTTTTGTTAATGTTTTGAATTAAATTAAATTTTATGATTTCTTAGCTAGTAATAATAATATTGTCACACCCCAGGACCGTTTGTTGTGGTTTCTCCCTCTTGTGCTCATATTTGGTTATGCTCCTGTTCCTGTTCTCGTTGTGTCATTTTTAGTTGATCCTCCTCACCTGTCTGTCCCTGATTAGCACCCCTACTTAGTTCATTCTGTGCATTCAGTCTTTGTCTGGTATTGCGTTTGAATTGGTGTGTGTCAACCCCTCGTCTGTGTGGACGAGCCAGCAACTGAGCACGCGATGGTGGATTATGCAAGGGAGCATGAGGGCTTGGAGGAAAGCCCCACCCACTGCACCACCGCTGAGGGTGAGCTGAGGCAGGACTTGGGGTATTTAACTATCTAACAGTCTTCCGTCATCTTTCTGTCCTGATACGGCCATGGAGGCTGTGAATGAACTGTCTGCCTGCCCTGAACTATCTATCTGCCCTGAACTGTCTGCCTTCCCTGAAATGGATTTCCCACCCAGCCTCCCTCTCCCACCACCTCTGCACCAGTCACCATCGCCACCGCTGTCTCCTGGCAGCCCCTCTGCTCACCCTCACCCCACCATCTGTGTGGTGGGATCGCCGCGGGTCTGCCAGTCTCCATCGGGATCGTGGCTAGAGGATCCCTTGTCTCCGCCACCAGCCTCTGAGTCCTGGACTCCGCCTCGGCACTTCGACCCAGCGGCTCCACCATGGCTCCTAGCTCCCTCCTCTCCTCCGTGGCCCATCAGTCCACCAGCTCCGCCGGGCTCCCTCGTCTCTCCCCCTTGCTCTGTCGTCGACCATCCGCCGCCTCAGGACTCCACTCCTCCGGCTACACCTCGTCCCTTTGTCCCTCTGGCTCTGTCAGGCTCCTCCTTCACTCCGGCTCCACCTCGGTGCTCTGTCGCTCCGGATCCCTGGCTCCACCTGCTCCACCGTGGCCCTCCGGATCCTCCTCCGTCAGTCAGCCCCCTGGAGTCGGCAGCCCTTCCTCCACCATGGCTCCTCCCTCCACCGTGAGTCACCTTCCTGGCTGCGGCCTGGGTCCCTCCTGTCTCTTCCCTGGCTCCTCCCTCCATCTGGTCTGCCCAGAATTCTGTTTGTCGTCCTCCTCCTGGATTTCCGTCCTCCGCCCAAACCTCCACCTGTACTGTTTGCCTGCCTTCCTGCCAGCCCTTTGCCATCCCTTGTCACCACCCCACATCCTCTCCTTTGTCCTCCTCCTAAGTCCCTCTCTGTCCCTCCCTTAGTTCCTGTGGCACGAGGCCGCACTTTCCGGGGGGGGGGGATAAATTAATTTTATAAAATAAAATAAATTTTATGATTTCTTAGCTAGTAATAATAATATTGTCACACCCCAGGACTGTTTGTTGTGGTTTCTCCCTCTTGTGCCCATATTTGGTTACGTTCCTGTTCTCGTTGTGTTATTATTAGTTGATCCTCCTCACCTGTCTGTCCCTGATTAGCACCCCTAATTAGTTCATTCTGTGCATTCAGTCTTTGTCTGGTATTCCATTTGAATTGGTTTGTGTCAACCCCTTGTCTGTGTGGATTATCTTCTTCCTGGATATTATTAAACTACTTGTTGAATTTATCATCGTCTGTGTGTGCCTTCCTCAACACAACCGTTACAAATAAGTTTTTTTTTTTTTTTTAAAATTTAATTTAAAAATGTTTTTATGGTTTTAACTTTAGTTAATGGTAATAATTCTGCATAGGCCATTAATGTTAACCAATATACATGCACACACACACACACATATATATATATATATATATGTGTGTGTGTGTGTGTGTGTGTGTGTACATATTTTACATTTTACTCAAAATTACATCACTAATTTGGTTGTTTGATTATAATGTAATTTTATTTAATTTATTAAAACAAACTCTCTATTTTTTCCATTTTTAAATGTTTTTTTTTTAATTTTTAAAATCTCTTTTGTAGTGCACTGTAGACATGTTGAAGCTTTGACAGATGCAGCGCTATCTCCGATGCTCTCTCTAAAGCATACAGCACTTCCTACGGCTTCTTTAGGCTAGTAATCTTAAAGCTGTGCATCTCTGACTCTCAGCCACTTGTACACACTGATACTGCAGTGAGCCAGAGATTATGAGCCCTTTAAGATGAAGACATCTCTTTCTGGGTTTGTATGTGAGTGCTTTGGTTATCTGGAAGTATTCCAAAGGGCTTTCACATCAAAAAACACTCCTGGGTTCCTTCGCTCTCTCGCCGTGTCCTTCCAAGGTCTGCTGTTCATGTCTGTGTGATAATGTTAACAAGTCTCTACGGCCTTGTTCCAAACTCTAGTGAGCTTCCTACTTGAACAGCATTTTTTGGCATCATACAGAAGGTATGTTGCGTTTTACATTTTGACCCAGTTGTGTTTGGCCCACGTGCATCCTTCATCAATAATGCAATCCCAGAATTCATTGAGATAAATGCCAAAATTACAAATTGCTCCATCTGATTAAAAATGGAGTACTTAACACCCAAAATTTGTGTGCTATGCAATTTTGTGCTTATTAGTGTATTGCATCATTAGCTTAGCAATGACATATGTATCTGCGAGCATTAGTGAAGTCTCTTGTGCGCGTCACGTTAGGGACCGTTAATGGATTTGCTGCACATCCAGTGCGTTTCAAATCAGCCTCTTAGGAGATTCCATTTTGGTCAGGATGCTGCCTTAGAAGTAGTTGTCTATGTAGACAGCTCACTAGGGTTTAGAATAGAGCCTAAGAAGCTGTCCACATAAATATGTATTACATTAATGTTTTCGTTCATATTGCACTTAAGTCCGATTTGTTTCCAAATCTCGACCTTTAGCATTGACTGCCTGCAGTGTTTAGGCAAATGCATCCAAAATCCAATTGATATCCATTTAATCTGACAAATCTACATTTTTTGCCATAGTAATAATCTAAGAAAGTAGCTCTTATTGTCGTAAGGAGGGATAAAAAACTAAGAATTTATAAATATGTCATGTCTGCTTATGTCCATCTCGCTTAAAAAAAAGATTTATTGCCATTGACAAATTGATTTGTCTTGTTTTAAACATGAAAAATGCCTAAGACTAATAAATGTAAAATATATTCTCAGAAAACAATATTTAATCTTATAGATTTTACTTCTCAAGTTTTGTTTTTAGGATATCCTCTTTTACCGTTTTTTTTTTTTTTTTTCTCCACAAATTATTAACTCTTTGATGCATTTTGCCTACTAGAGTCAGCTGTACTGTTTGTATGTATGTATTATAAATACTTTTTTTTTTTTTTGCATTAAACTAAATCTTGGCCGTCTCCCTTCAGCAATATTGCACTTCATGATAACCGCTGTGTCTGACAGACTCATTCATTCTGTTTCAGGTATAATTACTTTGTGTAAAAAAAACAGAGGATTGCGCAATTATTACATTTAACAGTTCCCACAATTTCAGACAGTTTACGGAAATTTGTTTCCAAGGACAACACTTTATTGCTGTGTTTATTTAGCAATATTGCCGTTGCTCTGATCTTTATGAGCATACTAAGGATAAAGCATTTTAACGTCTGGCTTCATAGTTAGTGCTCATGAGAAATCATGCATGTGGGAAGCACTTCACATATATTTCAAGCCTTAAAGTCGGTGTGCAAAATCCTCATTAATTTGCTGAAATACATTTTTGACTTGTTTTTGAATGACAGTGTTCTTTTGCCGCTTTCAACACTCTTGAGAGAACGTCCATAATGGAAGTCACAATTTCACACGTTTTAATGCAAGAAGCCATTATTTGAATCACATTTTAAGACTTTTAGTAAACGAATGAATGAAAAGAATAAATGGGTTTCTAGAAATGTACACAGAAAAACCGACTGAATGTGAGAGAGTGAAAATAAGCATTATTCAGAGTTCCTGACAGGCAGAAACGGAACCCCCTACAGGAGCGGCGAGCTGTTGAAAGCCACGCTGAGTCCAACAGAGCAGGTAATAGTCGGACATTTCAGTTCTGGTCCCTTAAACACTTTGCTGGCCTTTTGGATAGCGAGTGCAACTAAAAAAAATCAAGTGTGTCATTTGGTGAGACAGAAAAAATGTGTGCAGGGATCCGTTTGATATGCCTTCGCAGATTTTGTTTAACCTCACCTCACATTCCTGTCCCGTCTCATCGTGAAAAGCATCTCACGGAAAGTTTCTCAATGTTCCAGCTGTCTTCGTCTGGGATTTCACCCTCTGACCTGTTTTATTTCCTTGAAATGCTGTTACGGAAAGCATCTTGACATTCCCGCCTTTTATTGTTCTCCATCTCATTTCTTACATAGCTTGTGCTTGTCAAGTGTTCATTGAATAAATTCTGCTTGCCACTCTTGTTTTAGGCAGTGTTGAGCAGCACCTGGGCTCTTCTGTGAAGATAACCTAACTCATCATCTGCTGTTTTTCGTGAGCACCGGTTAACAGGTAACGGTTTCCCTCTGTTGTCCAATGAACTTGAGGACTTTCTGACCTCTCAGATGTGTATTGCTCCAATATGACAACACACTCTTTCGATTTCTGGGGAAAAGAATTTGCTCTGGCTGTTTTCCCATCAATAGGATGCACTGTTACGGATGAAACCTACATGGAGAGATCATCCTGTCAATATCAACACAATGGGCTTCCTATACAGCATCTGGGTAAATCTCATAAAGAAATACCCAGAAAATGCCATCATTTACATGACAAATGAGTACATGTCCATCTTAATTTAATGAAGGATTTATCACAATTGTACTTTACGATTGAAATATGCCATTTTTTACATTACAGTAATTATAATTACATTTTGTACCTCAGATTGTAAGGAAAATAAGGATGTTTAGTTGTGGGGGAAAAAAAATGAAAAAAATGTGGGCCTTAAAATAGGAATAGATATCTTCATAAAAAATGCAATTTCAAATTTTTGAGGATTTTCTGAGAAGATATTCTTGACATTTAAATAAAAAAATAAATCAATACAAAAAAAGTAAATTAAAAATTAATAACAATGATAATTTTTCTAATCATTATTTCTTGTTTTCCAGCATCTTAACATCCTTAAAACAAGATCAATTTATGTGAGAAGCAAAATTGCATGATATATTTGTTTTACGAGAATACATCTTAAATTAAAATGTTTTTTTAAAGCGCAAATATAACAGCATTTAGTGATTTATTTTTAATTAATTAATTAATTTAGTTAGTTAAAAGGAAAAAAAAAATACTGACATAAAAGAAAGCTGACTGACAATTTACTGCTGTGAAATACATCTCCATGCAGATACAAATGACCTCTTTCAGCTTATTAAAGTATAAATGAATAGTTCAAAGGGGCAATCACATAAGATATATTTTTACAAAAACAAATATCCATGTCAGTCTTCTGATTAAATCAAGCTTGCTGTTAGCATAAAAACTGCATTAGCGGATACAATTAGTGACATAAATAATTTCACATACATTTCATTATAACCATAAAATACATTTCATATCCATAAAGTCACAGTCTTGACAGGTGTCTCCTATCTCGGGAGCGTGGAGGGAGCTACATCCATGAATTATGAATCAGATTACAGTATATGAGTTGAGATCTGGCTCCCACCTCTCATTTTACAGGTGCATGCTGATTTTTAACCAGGACAGTTTCTTATATTGCGGGCCATGAAATATTCAGCACATGAAATGGAGTGCAGCTATTAATGTTGTACGCGAGCGTAATATTTCTCCTGTGTATAAGCGGTGAGATCTGAAATAATAAACGCCGCACAGAACCCAGAGTTGCACGTGTGTGAGCTCAAAATGAGCAGAAAGAGAGGAAGATGAGAAGGTGAAGATAAACTTAACTAACTAAAATCAGCAATTCAGCAGTCTGGTTCATTCTAGTGATTCATTTGGATGATTCAAATCACTCAAAGATTCCAGAATTCTGGCATGTTGGTTCTTTTCTATGCAGAAGTATTTAGTTAAATGCTGCTGTAGTTAGTCTATTCATTTTTGGCTGTTGTATAAATTTGGCTGTACTGCAAACTTTTGTTTAATTGAATTTAGTGTTTACACTCTAAAAATGTTTTTGAAGTTGTAAATATAGATTACTAGACTATGTTTTACAAAAAAAAAATACCCTTTGTATTTCAAAATTTTACGTTTAATTGAATGATTCTTTGGTTCTTTGTAATTATTTGTGAAATTTATTAGCAATTTCTGAGTAAAAACTGTTTTTCAGTGTAATGTTTTTGTACTAGAAAAATACAGCTCTTATTAAATTACACATTATATCATCAGATAGATGAATATATTCATATTTGGGAAAATGCATGAGCCAGGTGCATGTGGGAACACTGTTATAATGACCTCTTTGCTGAATATGCTGATATATGATAGAAAGATCAGCAAAGTTTCTTCACATTCTGAACTTGAATCATGAGTCTTTAACAACGCAGACTTCTGAACAAATATTGAGTCATCAGGCAATTTAGCTTGACACCGACTTAAATTACCTCTCTGAAAGCACTGTTAAATCCAATTCATGAATATCCTCCTTTATTAAGATCTCAGATAGACGATGGCTTTGCTGTAAGGGAAGAAATGACAACACAGCACAAAAAAACCTATTAGTTTCTTCTCTTTTTCGTGAAAAGTGGCCCATGTCCTTGACGGTTCTGAGAGTCGAGCTGGAAAACCGAACTGCAGCCCATGATCTCCAGCGCATGAAGGATTCAGCATCCTTTCCAGCCTCATTAATGCCTGTGCATCTGCAGTCCAGTCGCCGACGGCCCGTGGGACTCCAGTGGACGCCCGGAAGAATAAAGGTTCACTGAGTCTCCCTCCTCCTTTTTAGCGCTTTAGTCTCTGTTAATGCACAATTTTCATGCTGAGAGGCTGTCTTTGTTTCTGTAACTTCCTCGTCTCTGACTAAAGAAGGAAGTGACAAAAATTGAGATTGACCGGCAGGGTAGTGTGTGCAAATGAAAAAGTATCAGATACTGTATTCTTTGTTCTGCTGCCAATTAATTAGGACCGTAGGGAGGCGAAAATGACTGAGAAACTGTCATGAGAGTCTTTTTAGAGAGCACTGATGTGATTTGTTAATGCTTGTGCTAAATTGACTGCTAATTTACAATCCTGTCCATCTATCAAGATGATTAGCTTCCTAACCAGCGGTCTTCTGCCGGTTTACTGCTCTGAAATGTTAAATCTATTGGTTAGTTGACTCACTGTCTACAGACAGTGTTTTTTCACAGAGCTGTTCACACTGATAATGATTTTATTATATAAAAATATAATTTTTACCTCCTCTCAATGATTGGGCCTAACTTAAAAAAAATGCAAAATCATATTTTAAAAACATTTGAATAAGTTTAAATTGTACTAACATTATTTAATTATATTGACATACATAAATATACACACTAAAAAATTAAGTTATACTAACAAACACCTATATATTATATTATTTTTTATTAAATTAATATTCTATATATTAATACTTTAATATAATTTATAAAATAGTAATTATTTGTAGTATTATATTATATAATTAAATACTGTATTTAACACAAATTATGTATATATGAATAAAACTCATAATTAATATATTAATACAATTCATTAATTCATTTCTAACCTATTTTTAACCCTCCTCTCAATAATTGGTCCTAACTTTTAAAAATATTAGAAGAAGATGATAAGATAAGATTTAATAAAAAAACAAAAACAAATAATTTTTTTTTTTGTTAAAACACAAAAATCATTCAATTGTACTGACATATATAAATATGCACAAAAATAAATACTAATACTTTGCTCTCTCTCCAGTATAATTTATATGATTAGTACAATTATATATATTTTTTTAAAAATCCAATTAATTTTATATCCAATGAGGTTTTTCAGCTATAAGATTTCTTTTCAGTCTTAGATTTCAGCTAGAATGAGCCGTGTTTCAAGGAAACATAATTTTACTGACTGAAGTGGCGTGTGAATTCACACTCAGATATAAAGATCGCGAATGCTTTGGCCGTCTCCTTGTGACATATTGACCGGTGGCACTTGGACTTTGATGACTGTGGTTTGTTGGCACAGAGATTAGCAGCGATTGAGCCGATAACAGGAGAGTGATAGGTTAATTCACCAGCTCTCGCTCCTACCTTACCTTGAAGAGAACAAAGCGCTGTCCTCGGCTTGTTTTCGAGCCAGTCCTGCAGCTTTGCCCCCCAAATATGTGACGATAATGCTAAAAAGTGCAGTCAAGTTAGTAGCCTCACTGCATTTAAGTCTCGAATGAACATAATACTTCACCAGACATGCAAAGTAACCGCCATTTAAATACATTTTCCCTCAAGAGACCGAAACTAACTGTTTCTCCAGCTAAAATTAGCAGTTATCCAGCTGAGTAGAAAAAAGAAGGCTAATGAACAAAAGCTAGTCATGAATAACAAGACGGATCAGACAAAGGGAAAACGTAGAACGAGTTTCCTTTCGTCATCCATACACGTCAGAACAAAGCGTGACCTTGAGCGTACAGTATAAGGTGGAGTATAAGTCAATTTCTTCACATCCGCTGCGTGCCGTTACTCGGGTGTCTGAACACAACTGATAGTCAATAGTCTCCTTTCACCAGAATCAGACTGAGGAAGAGATTCAGACGCATCCAGGAAGCCGTTAATTATAGCTGACAATACCGGAGTACCGAGACGGAAGAGGAGAAGGTCAAGAAGAGTGAATTAATAAATCACAGAGGAAGAGTGAGATGGGAAAACATGAAATTAAGACATGAAATGAATCCCGTGTCCTTTATGAGTTTGTGAAGGTTTTACCTGCGGCTGAGGCTGTATGGGCAACGTGTAATTTTCTTCTCTGCTATCCATTTTTAACCGTAATACATCAGAGCGACGTTCTCATATTGATGTGTTCGCCGTGACACGTAATACAGTAGCAGAGCATATAAAGAGCTGTCAGACCAACATATGAACACAATTCCCATTCGAAGAGAGCCGTGAATCATCTTGTCCTTGACTGACGTTGTGCGATGTGCCGATTGTTCATCTCTGAACTCTGACCTGATCTTCTCTGGCCTGTAGTAGATCATCGTCTGCTTGGGTCGTTTGCCGCTAAATGTTCTCCCGTCCTACCCATCATTTCAATGTCGGTTATGCTGTAAAAAATAATCATTTTCATCCCACTTTCATCAAACATTGCTTTGATGAGCATGATTTTCTTTAAAGAGTTGTTGTATTTTTCTATTTTAATTTATAGGGTTATTATAGTTAACTTAAACCATAAAACACTTTTTTGTGACTTTAAACTTCAACTAAAAAAAATAAAAAATAATGTAATAAATAATAATTAAATAACAATTTATTTTAGCTAGTTGATGTTTTAAAATAACTAAAACTAATAAAAACCATAGAGACATATTTAAAAAAAAATTAAAATGACAAAAAAAAAACCAATTCATCCACAATATTAATAAAAACTATAGTAGTATCTAAATGGTACTAAAATAACTCTGGTAATATAATATATTCTAATTTAATCTACATATTTGGTCTTGTTTTCCAGTGAAAGAGCTAAACAATAATAGCAGAAGATGCATTTACAGAATTGCATAGGAAATTTAAACTCATTTTCCAAAATTATATCTTGAATTAATTTTTCAGAGTTTTTTAAAATGTATATTTCCACCTCCATTAAGCATGCATTTGACCAATTAAGTGAAGTTTATGCTTTACTATATAATGATATGTTTGAACTATTTTAAATTTTATTAAAATTTTGCAAATTTTTATATTTTTTTTATTACAATTATAAATGTAATAATAATAAAAATAAAAATGATTAGTTATATAAATAAATAAAAATGAGCAAAATTTTAATAAAATGTTAAAAAGTTCCATTCATATTATATTTTCTAAAAATGTTTTTCGCTTTCACGTTTGCCGTTTTGATTCTCAGATTTATCTTGTTTTATGGTTGTTTCTATTATTTTATAGTAAAATGCCAAGTACTGTTTATGATTTGTTTTTGTATTGTTATGGTATTTCATGCTTAGAATCAATTAGACACCAAAATCTCTTATTTTACAGCAAATGAAAAGAATCCCTTTCATTACATGAACCACCTGAGCTCATGACAGCAACAGCAGCATCCATTACAAGCAGGAATCAATGAACGCCACGCAACCTCAGTGTAAGGCAATAGTGCCTAAATGCAATTTTCCTAAATGGCACCCACTGGATCCACTATCTGATATGTCTGATATTACGATCACCCACATTTAGATGACGCACAGCTCATCATCTTTGCTTGAATGTTTTAATTTAATGCGATTCATTAGAGATTGTTCCCCTGAGGTTATGCCTCTTTTGTGTTGCATAACAAAATATCTGAAAGCTGACTGTAAGAGGCCGTCAGCAACAATTAAATAACACATTTTGTTTGCCTTAATGCATATTTTAACACTTGGCCAAAATCGGAGCAGTTTTTGGGTTAATTCATCTGGAAAGGCTGCTGTGCGGCTGATGTTTTGAACATGTGTAAGTGAAATCTACATGGTGCCAGCGTTTAACTGATTGCGTATGCCGCTCTGCTCAGATTCTCAAGCTCTATCCCATCATTCCTTTATTTTCCAATCAAGCCCTTGAAGAGGAATCCATCTGAAATTCCTATCTCGAAATGGCAGTATAAGCATCTTATCGATGCGGTTCTAAATGACTGCTCTCTCACATATCCCCTGATTGATGATATTAAAGAACGAGTGAGAAGAGGGAAGTAAGTGAGCAAAATAGATTGAGAGAGAGGAGAGAAATCGTTAGACTGTTCTTGGCAGCTAAGCAAGCCTCCCGCTGCTGCGGCCGAGCACAGTTTAAGACTGAAATATCCTTGAATTGCTCTCAGACTGCCAAGTATTAGCTTTCACATATGTGCCATTTCTTTGCAATGCCTTTTGTGGATTTATTTAACTGCCTTAAGTATAAGAGCATGATGATGGATCGTGTTATCAAAAAAATATTTTGTATCATTTATTTGAAATTTATTTTTAATTACTAGCATGATTTATACTTACACTGTCTTAATTAAAAATATCTTCCTTCTACTTTAGTAATGAGTTTTTTTCATTGTAGTAGACTAATAAGAGTTGGTAGCTTGTGCTTAATTGTCATGAAAATAATGCCACAATGCTTACAGTCGTAATGGTCCTTTAAACAGGCTTCGTTTTCTTTATGCGGAATATAATTTTGTTATTCCTTTCTATTGATTTTTAGGGTGAGATACAGTGTTACCCAAACATTTCTCGAGAGTTTTCGTGGGATTCACCCGGTTTCACAGTGCCAGTGGATTGTGAAATTAGCAAATGCAAAGTGCCGTGAAAAGCTAGAACCTTTACGGACCATGAAACGCAACATTTCGTTTCATTGAGGTCTGCTGTTTCACTTGATTGTTTGCTGCCTTCCATCAGCAATCCTTCCCACAATCCACCACAGCAATTCTCCAGTGTGTGCTTGTGATCTGGGCTGCAGTCCAGCTTCATGAAGTGATGTGTGTTGAAGGAGAGCTGCCGTAACCTCACTGCCCACTAAAACAAATAGGCCATAGACATGAGCCATGAGCTCCAGCCCAGATGACACAACACTGCTTAATTTTTGAATTATGATGTCCCGGAAGAATGATTAGTGACAGATCATGGTTGGTTAACTAGCTTTATTTGCATAGCAGCACATGGCTTGCAGTGTAGATTGCATATAACAAATGGGTCAAGGTTTTGTTAGCATTGTCCAGTTAGATGTCATGACTTCTGAAGAAATTTAATTTAATTTAATTTAATTTAATTTAATTTAATTTATGTTTGTTAGACAATTAAAAATAATAATAAAAATGACCAACACACAACAAAATTGCTAAAACTTTCAAATTAAAATGAAAACAGAAAAATAAAAAAAAAATAAAAATTATAATAGTATCTCAATAATACTGAAATAACCATGGCAATTTAATATGTACTGTTCTAATTTAATATGCATATTTGGTCTTGTTTTCCACTAAAAATAGGTATTGCAAAAAAGATACAATTAATTAAGTATAATAATTAAATATTATATCTTGAATTAATTTTGTTTTTGATTTTTTTCTGATATTCTTTTTAATTAATTACTTTAATTACTTTAATTACTTTTTAATTATATTTCTACCTCCATTAAGCGTGCATCTAACCTGTTAAGTGAGGTGTATGTTTTTAAAATATTTCCAATAAGCATAAAAAAGGTATAGCAATAAGGAAACTTTAATTAAAATTATGTTCTCTTTTTTATATTGTATTATTATTATTATTATTATTTTACTTTTACATCCCTTGGAATTTTACTTCTCAAATGTATCATTTTATTTTATTTTATTTTATTTTAAATCCTGTTATTATTATTATTATTTTTTTTTGTCAACATGTTTTGCTTAAAATTCATTATATCTAAAAAGTATATATATATATATATATATATAAATGTCAGGTTAAGAAAACATGTCTGGCTTCACACATCTTTTGACTGATCTTGATCTGGATCTGGTTTGTTCCTGCATAAATTAAGCCCTGCCAGATGGCAAAATATGCTGAAAACACTTCAGAGGAGGAAAAGGCAAAACATACAAAAGAGAAAAAACAGAGGCAAGCAGACAATGAGAAATGCAAAGCCCCTCATGATGGGCCGTAGATATTGACTGTTGTATCTCCACTAGGTAAGCATTGTTTAAGGCTAGCTTTATACTTTGAATCCAGCGAATGAGTCCCTGCAGACCGGCGCTCTGTTGTTTGCTGAGTTTGAACTTCCTCAGTGGGAATGAAGCAACCTTTATCAGCCTGACATTGCACTGTATTGCCCAGAAAGGACCCTGAAATCCATTACTGAATATCTCTTTCTCAGAAACCTTGCCTGCATTTATGTATTGTACAGCTTTCCCAGTCACAGTTTAGTCCTGCAGTGATTTCTTTCAGTCAGATACGACTGCGCAGCCGTGCCGTGTGCTTGAAATCAAAAAGAAAACGAAAGGAATTATACAGAGGACAAAGTGACATGCGATATACACCCGAACCTAACAATTGAAACTTGCCTCAGCATGTATGTCTCAATCCTGAGCTTTACAGTGTGAAATGGCACAGCTTTATAGGAGATCCTGTAGAGATGAAGGGTCCGCCGCTCTGCGTGTCTGTAATGAGACCCCATGACACCGTGGTACCGTGTGCCCTCTCGACTGCGAGAACATATATATGCCTGCCGGCGGTCTCTGCAACCCAACGTAATTGTCACATCAGATGAGTGTCCTATTGACCTGCCGGTGAAAGGTTGATTTTTGATGACACATGATGTTTTGACATTGTAGCTGTTGCTCTGGAGGAATGGACATTGTATTTCTTTGTGTTAATCTCTCTCTCTTTTTTTTTTTTCTTTTTAAATCAAGGTCAATGACAAAAACTGACTGGTCGGGTTGCCAGTAGCCTATATATCTATGTATTTTATTAAAGCTCTAATTCATGCATATCTGCAACCTCACCATGATGCTGGCTCTTTATTCATGATCATTCAAAAGTAGCAATTTAGTATATATTTTGCAAGCAAAATATATAATAAGTTGCCTTTTTAATTTATTTGAAGGGCTCTAAAATTGAGAAAATTCTAAAACTATGTCTGAAACTAATATATTCTTATATCAATATCTTATTATCTCCCTGAGGTTTAGTTTAGTTTAGTTTACCTTAGTTTAGGTTAGTTTAGTTTAGCTTACTTTTGTTTTGTTTGAGGGCTCTAATATTTAAAAAATATGTCTGGAATAAATCTCCTGTTTATTTTATTTTTGTCTCATTTTGTTTATTTTTTGTTTTGTTATGTTTTGTTTGGAGGGATCTAATATTTCAGACTATGGAACTAATATTATTATAATATTTATAATATATATATCAGATAGATTATGGTATTATATATTATAATACTATAATATTTCTCATAAGTATTTTATTATCTCTTGGCATTTTATTTATTTATTTATTCATTCATTCATTCATTCATTTTTTTACATTTCCAGACATTTTATTTTATTTTATTTTATTTTATTTTATTTGACTCTAATATTTTAATACAATGTCTGGAACTAATAATTTATTTTATCAATATTTTAATATCATTTTATTTTATTTTATTTTATTTATTTGAAAAGCTGTAATATTACTATGCATAACTACTATGCAAACTATGCAAACACTATGAAACTATTTTTTTTTCCCTAAATCAATATTTTATTATAGCTCCCTGGTATTTTTTAAAATTTAATTTTATATTTAGAGTAGTCTAATATTTGAAACTATGGATGGAATAATACTTTCTTATGTTTTCTTTCTTTATCTCTCTTATTACTGCGTCTGATCTGTGTAGTAGTGCAGAGATGGCAATATGGGACGGCGAGCAATAAGCAAGCAGCTGTCATTGAGATGAATGTGAATGCTAACGGCTAGCTCTCTCCAGGTATAATGGACTTCCTCAGCTGGGACTATAATAGTTAACCTCTCAAAGAAGGTAAAATTTGAAGCACCACTGCTACAGCCTGCAGCTGTACTTTTGTAATAAATTTATCACTTTAAGCAGCAAATTTCAAGAAAAGTGCTGTTGGATTTCAGCTTAATTCCATTAGCGTGCAGAATCCGAACGCCTGATAGTTTTGTGGATATATTTAGATTGAATTTGGATTGAATTGTCGATGCGAACACCCTGTAAGAATCATATCTGATCTGGCGCACATGACCATAAACCAGCTTAATTATACCAGGCTTTCTTAATAGTTAACTTGCTGTTTGGTCATCCCAAGACTAGACGCATGCCCGCTCTCTTCATGCTGTTTAGTTCATATCAGCCCGGCTGAGCTCTGGAGACGCTAATCTACGCTTCGACTCTATTAGCTCAGTACTTGAAGAGAGTTTGGAGCCCTAGAGGAAGGATTGATTGTGACACATTGGTTCACCTGCTCGGAGGCTCTGAGAGGCCGCGAACAGGTGTCGACACATGGAGGGAAACAGACTAATTACGAACAAAGGATTTTTGAGAGTCGAGTCTCCAGGCACTGAGCGTAACGCCAGATGCTTTACCTGTTTGATGCCTCAAAAACAGGTCTGAGAGCGGGCAGACGGATAGTGATGAGGGGTCGGGAATTTCACACGCCGACCGCATTGTCTTTTTGTTCTTGTCATCTTTACCCACTGATGATTATGGAGCGACCTAAATTACAGCTGGAACTTGCCAAACAGTGTCGTGCAGATTCTCTCATTATTGCTTAGTTTCCCTTACAAAATTATATTAATGTTGTATGTCTATATATTAAAATTTATTCTGCAAAAATGTTTATTATTATGTTATTTTATATATTAAAAACATATATTTGTTTTATAATTTGTATGTTTATAATAATAACTGAGCAACAATATGGGATATTTGCAACATAGGCTCTTTGGAAATACATTCCTCTACCTATATTTTTGCAAAAACGTAACTATACATACAATTCACTGGAGTTTCCAACTGAAATGAACACCATTGGCAATAAAATACCAATGACGTCTAATCCTGTTCACACAAATTATGATTACAGAGCCAGATTATTGATTAATAAAGACTTATTTTCACACAGCTCCTTCCACAATACTATTTTATGACTTCAAAACCCTTTTACCATAGTGCAAGATTTGTAAACTAACATATTTTGATGTTTGCATAATATAACCAGCTCCGTATGCATGGTTTTTCTGATGTAGTAAACTTGCTCGGTAGCACACCCGGTACAGCATTGCACTGGCAACGCCAAGCATTCGAGTAAAAGTTTGTTAGACATGAGTGACAATGAAAAATAAAAGCAAGGTAAAATGGCATGGTTGCTTCAGCCAATGTGTTTTTATCTCATGGTTGCTTTTGTTAACACTATTGGTAGATTTAGGTGGTATGCTATTTTCAGAGCATTAACCTTTTGATGCCACTCATTGGACATTTGCAGTTATTTTGTATATTAAAACATATTATTATATCATATATTTTTTGTACATATTGCTTTTAAATTATGGTATAATTATGGATTTATTTCATTGTGATTGCATTGTGATTGGTGATACATTGCCAAATTAAAAGAATCGTAATGCATCTTAATGCATACAAAACTTTTGCAAAAATGAAATGTAAAAAAAAAAAAAAAAGTTAAGTTTCTTCAAAGGTCAGTAATAAACAGTCGAATGTTCTGCCTTGTGTTCACATTTCTAGACAGGTTACATAATATGGCATTGTGTTTGACTTTAGTGCAATTATTAAACTTTTCGTCTTTTGACGTGTATATATATATATATATATATATATATACAGTACAGGTCAAAAGTTTGGAAACATTACTATTTGTAATGTTTTTGAAAGAAGTCTCTTCTGCTCATCAAGTCTGCATTTATTTGATCAAAAATACAGAAGAAAAACAGTAATCTTGCAAAATGTTATTACAATATAACATAATGGTTTCTGTTTTAATATACTTTAAAATATAATTTATTTCTGTGATTCAAAGCTGAATTTCCATCAGCCATTACTCCAGTCTAAAGTGTCACATGATCCTTCAGAAATCATTCTAATATGCTGATTTATTATTAGAATTATCAATGTTGGAAACAGTTGTGCTGCCAAATATTTTTTTTTGGAAACTGCGATACTTTTTTCAGGATTCTTTGATGAATAAAAGATTAAAAAGAACAGCATTTATTCAAAATAGAAATCTTTTCTAACAATATAAATCTTTGCTATCACTTCTTATCAATTTAACACATCTTTGCTGAATAAAAGTTTTAATTTCTTTCAATAAAAGAAAGAATAAAAATTTACTGACCCCAACCTTTTGAACAGTAGTGTATATTGGTAGAAAAGATTTCTGTTTTAAATAAATGCCCTTCTTTTTAACTTTTTATTCATCAAAGAATCCTGAAAAAAATATCACAGGTTCCAAAAATTTAAGCAGCTCAACAGTTTCCAGCACTGATAATAAATCAGCATATTAGAATGATTTCTGAAGGATCATGTGACACTTTAGACTGGAGTAATGGCTGATGGAAATTCAGCTTTGAATCACAGAAATAAATTATATTTTAAAGTATATTAAAACAGAAACCATTATGTTATATTGTAATAACATTTTGCAAGATTACTGTTTTTCTTCTGTATTTTTGATCAAATAAATGCAGGCTTGATGAGCAGAAGAGACTTCTTTCAAAAACATTACAAATAGTAATGTTTCCAAACTTTTGACCTGTACTGTATATATATATATATATATATATATATATTTAATTAAAAAGCATAAAAAAAACATTACAGCTGTTGAATTACACTGTTTTTCAAAAGATAAGGAACATTACACGTTTTTTTTAAAGAAAATAATTAATCAAGGACACATAAAACAAAAGTGACAGTAAAGATGTGTAATGTTGCAAAAGATTTCAGTTTCAAATACTGTAAAAATGTATCACTGTTTCCAAAAAAAAGAAAAAAAAAGAAAAAGAAACGAAGACTGGTGTAATGCTGATGCACTTTTGATCAAATAAATGTAGCCCTGGAGATCATAATTAATTAATTTATTTTTTGATATATAATTAATTTTTGAAAACCATGATAAGACTGATTAATAATTTGACCTTAAACATTTGTATAAACATATTGTAGTAAGCGAATGTACACTCAAACTTGTTTTCATTGTGAACGTTATGCTCTTATTAGTTTGCTTGCAAACCTGTGACTTTATTTCCCATCCTCATTATTAATATATCTGTCTATTTTTCTCCTCACCAGGTTTTCATTTCCCCACGGGAGGAGAGTCTGAAAGCAGCTGTATTTGTCTCCACCACTGACCAGAATATTCATTCAGCTGACAATGATGCAGCTACAGTATGTGTGCCGTACTTGAGGGTGAGTCAACAACTGCTTTGTATCACAGACTAATTTTATGGCCTGTTTGTCGCTTCCACGCCTCTCCTTTTCCTTTGTTATCAGCATTTGGTGACAGCTAGCCAACAGGGTGCTCGTACAGCCAAATGCGTTCTCGAAATCAATGCAGCATCCCGTGTTTGAGACCTTGGAGACAATTTCCCCCCTTAATACTGCAGTTAGTATCGTGCTGTTATAAATACTGACCTGAGGAGGGCAGTGTGGATCTGATTAACAACGCTTTGATGGTTCGCTCTACTAGTGGACACAAGCGAGCTTGTAAAAATCAGATCCCTCTAGCGTATCCTCTTCCTGGATACAATCAGAGGAGAATATTCCGCTTTTATTGTGCTGCCGGCCTGTGCTGCTAAATAATTGATGGGATTCTCATGGGCAAAGCTTTGTTGTGTGTGTGTGTGTGTGGAGATCTAGAACAGTCACTTTGATGGAGGACATTCACTGGCTGTTGTTGAAGTGTGCGGAGTGTGTGTGCAATCCTGACTCATCAAACAGCAGAACAAACACATGGATTTAAACATTTGCTCTGTTTAATAAACATGCTAAAATGTAAATTGTCAGGGATACACCCATTCAGATGTGTTCGTTTTGATCCAGCATCTGCCTCTGCTAAATAAACGTATACCATTTTGTGTATAGGCTATTTGTACGGAAACAGATTGTAAACAAGTCATGGCTTGAAGCTACTAAAGCTTGAAAGAGAGATGGGACACTGTGGAGACAGTGCAGATTTCATGTTTTTTAATTAATACTGTTTAGTGACACAGGAAGTATGTTTGTATTCACACTATTTAATTAGAAGCCAAAAAGGGCCACATTTATTCCACAGCAGAAGCAACGGGTGTCCATTTAATATCTTATGTAATTTGAAAACAGATAGGTCCTATATTTTCCACTTTTGTGGAAATATTTAAATTTTTTCCATTTTATTTTCCAATTTTCTGTGATGCGCTGAAATTTCGGCAACATGGAAATATTCTGTCAAATTAATTTTCAGTTTGGAGAACCGAAATCATTAAAGCTTCAATTGACAATATCAATTTCTTATTTTTTAATAGATCTTCATATTGATGAACCACAGTCTTTTAGTCTATGATGTTTTCAGTTCATGCTATTATTTATAGCGCATCTCCCATCCAATAATTGCAATATAAGGCTGAGCTAGGCCTACTATGTTTCATATTCATTAATTTTTGCTTAACCTGTCATCTTCATTCAGTGTATGTTTGAATAAATCTGTCATGAAGACAAGTTTTATTATAGCCACCATTTAAATGTTTATTTTTCAAAAATGAATTGGAGTAGGAACACAATTATATCCTTAAAAAGTTGAAATAATAACTATTTAAATGTTTATATTCAGTTCTGGTTTTATTAAATGGTTGATTACTAAATAAATGCCATTTAAATAACTGATTATTAAAAGTTATTTTTGGTTTTAGTTTTAGTTCAGTAAAATTATTTTGGTGCATCGCTACTTTTACCATATTGCTATTGCTGCTGTTTATCATATTTCTGTTTTCTTCTGCTGCGCAGATAGGGCCAGTTTCATTTCAAATGCCGTCACATTATTCAGCATCATCGCGTAAGCTTTTCTTAGCCTTCAGCTTTCAGATTAAATGAATTTGTTTGGCATGTTACATCAGTCAGAAAAGCTGCATTGTGCATGAATGTGTCATCCACGAAGGGTGCTAGTAAATGACGTCAAAAGCAAGCGAGGACCTTTTCAAGACTAAAGCGTAGTTTAGGACATTAAAGGACTAACAGAGTACTTTTTGTCACTGGCATCATCAGTCAAGATCCAAAACATGATAACGTTTGACTGATGAGCTCTCAAAGCACATAGTTAGCATTCACAGTTACAACTGTATTGCATTAGACACAGAATTAAAAGTGGACTGCGTAATTTTAACGTGACATTTGGGAGCTAATTATAACAAATATACATTCATAAGGACATGTGGGGGGCCGAGAATAAAAGCAGATGAGCCAGATGCGGCCCACGGGCTGCATGTTGAGTGTCTGTTGACTTCCACAGTGCGCCCTCAGTGTTTAGCTAATTATCCCATTCATTGATTTCTCCACTCTGATGTTCTTCATTCAAGAGATGAATATTGTGCTTCATAACTGGACATGCATCAGATCAGTTCACAGATCTACATCAAAGGAAACCACTGGCACTGTCAGTGAATAGTCTTGTACAGAGGGGAAAAGAATTATTTGATCCCCTGCTGATTTTGTAAGTTTGCCCACTTAAAAAGTAGGGTTTATCATTTTTATGGTAGGTTTATTTTAACTGATAGAGACAGAATATCAAACAAAAAATCCAGAAAAAAAATCAGCATACTAATGTTAAAAAAATATTTACATTTTAGTAAGTCAAATAAGTATTTGATCCCCAAGCAAAACATGACTTAGTACTTGGTGCAGAAACCCTTGTTGGCAAGCACAGAGGTCAGACGTTTCTTGTAGTTGGTCACCAGGTTTGCACACATCTCAGGAGGGATTTTGGTCCACTCTTTACAGATCCTCTCTAAATCATTAAGGTTTCTTGGCTGTCTCTTGGAAACTCGAAGTTTCAGCTCCCTCCACAGATTTTCTATGGGATTAAGGTCTGGAGACTGGCTAGGCCACTCCAGGACCTTAATGTGCTTCTTCTTGAGCCACTCCTTTGTTGCCTTGGCGGTATGTTTTGGGTCATTGTCATGCTGGAAGACCCATCCACGACCCATCTTCAGGAGGTTCTCATCTAATATTTTACGGTACATGGCCCCGTCCTGTACCCTTAGCAGAGAAACAGCCCTGAAAGCATGATGTTTCCACCTCCGTGCTTGACTATAGGGATGGTGTTCTTGGGGTGATAGTCCTCCAAACACGACGAGTCGAGTTGATGCCAAAGAGCTCAATTTTGGTCTCATCTGACCATAGCACATTCTCCCAAGCTTTCTCTGAATCATTTAGATGTTCATTGGCAGGGCCTGTACATGTGCTTTCTTGAGCAGGGGGACCTTGCGGGCGCTGCAGGATTTCAGTCCATTGCGCCGTGATGTGTTACTAATGGTTTGCTTGGTGACTGTGGTCCCAACTGCCTTGAGATCATTAACAAGCTCCTTCCTTGTAGTTCTGGGCTGATCCTTCACCTTTCTCATGATCATCCTTACCCCATGAGGTGAGATCTTGCATGGAGCTCCAGACCGAGGGCGATTGATGGTTATTTTGTATTTCTTCCATTTCTGAATAATCGCACCAACAGTTGTCTCCTTCTCACCAAGCTTCTTGCTGATGGTCTTGTAGCCCATTCCAGCCTTGTGCAGATCTACAATCTTTTCCCTGATGACCTTCGACAGCTCTTTGGTCTTGCCAATGATAGTGGAGAGGTTGGAATGGAAGATACAGATTCTGTGGACAGGTGTCTTTTATACAAACAACGAGCTGAAATTAGGAGTATCTTCTTAAAGTGACAGGACTAATCTGTGTTCCACATGTGCACATAACCAATCTGCAGGAGCCAAAATTTCTGCTGGTTGGTAGGGGATCAAATACTTATTTGACTTACTAAAATGTAAATCTTTTTTTTTAACATTTGTATGCTGCTTTTTTTCTGGATTTTTTGTTTGATATTCTGTCTCTATCAGTTAAAATAAACCTACCATAAAAATGATAAACCCTTCTTTTTTTTTTTTTTTTAAGTGGGCAAACTTACAAAATCAGCAGGGGATCAAATAATTATTTTCCTCACTGTACTTCCACCCTTAGCAACACAATTAGCATCGCTCCTGAAGCTAGTTTATGTCTGTTTTGGAACAGCATGACATAAGCATCTTCTTGTGACATATTATGCAGTTAATGTGGCCTGGAAAGAAAATTTCCGGTCAGTTTAGTCCAGTTTTAATCTGTTCACCAACTATTATGGTTGTGTAAGAGCCATAGCTTAGCAGTTAGTGAACTTGCTTGACACATTGAGCCGTGGTGCTTGTGTTATGTGACTTTGAATCAAGATTACAACACTTCCTGATCCTTTTAACCATTTTTTTTTTTTACCAATTGTTTGTTGTATTACACTGTTTGTAGTAATAACTGTGCAACAATATGGGATATTTGTAACACAGGCTCATTGGAAATACATTTCTCTACCTACATTTTTCAAAAACATAACTATACATACAATTCACTGCAGTTTCCAACTCAGATGAATGCCAGTGGCAGTCAAACACCAATAACTTCTAATCCTGTTCACACAAATTGCGATTACAGGGCCAGATTATTGATTAATAAAGACTTATTTTCACACAGTTTCTTCCACAATACTATGTTATGACTTCAAAACGCTTTTATCATAGTGCAAAATTTGTAAACCAACACATTTTGATGTTTAAATTACATAACCAGCTCCATATGCGTGGTTTTTCTGATAAACTTGCTCGGTAGCACACCCGGTAAAGCATTGCACTGGCAACGCCAAGCATTCAAGTAAAAGTTTGTTAGACATGAGTGACAATGAAAAATAAAAGCATGGTAAAATGGCATGGTTGCTTCAGCAAATGTGTTTTTATCTCATGGTTGCTTTTGTTAACACTATTGGTTAGGTTTAGGATAGGGTTTAGTGTTGATGGTATGTTATTTTCAAACTTAATAGAGCATTAACCTTTTAATGATTTTCCAATGAGCCTTGGTTGGTTATTTTTGGTGAACACAGCATATATATGCTACACATAAAAGTCAGGTGGATGTGTAGGTATAGACATGCAGCTGTATCAAAATGTATTCAGATCCACCGTGACGTTCTCCATGTTGATTAGAGACCTTCCTGTGAGGAGTCTTGCTAGGTTGGGGTTCAGCGTCGTTTCCTTTCAAGACCCTCTTATTCAATCAATTATTTCTTCTTGGGGTCCTTCATTATGGCATTCTGGGTTTTAATTAACAGTCTCCTGGTAATTACACAATCTGAGAGTAATTAGGGACGGTGGATGATAAAAGTTAGCCAGCGTAATGGGGGATTAGCAAAGACGCAGCGGAACGGCTGCCGTCTCTGAAACCAAACCCTCATTTAGAGCTAATTTAGTAATGGCAGACCGCCTCACGCTGAGAAAAGCAAGAGGCGTTTGACGTTTTTAATCTATGCTCTCCCCATTCTAATGCCATTCTTCAAAATGTTACATTTGTAGCTCAAGAAAGACCTTTTTTCCTTTTAATGAGACCTTTAATGAGTCTCGTGCACTTATAAATAGCACAATTATGACATGTCATGGAGATGTCGTCTTTACTGCTGGTTTATTGGGATGAATACGAACCCTTTGTTTTCTGGCCGTGAATTTAACCTTAAAGACGATGTTATTAATTCTTTCAATGTTAAAATACTTTTTCGCATTTTACAGTTTGATTTCCTGAAGGCTATAATGCTGTGACTTTAGCCCAACATGCGAGTTTGGTGCGAGGTGTTTGTGAGGCCAATGGAATATTTTAATGTCAAGACTTTAACATGCTCCTAAAATACTCTAGTAACCACTCTGAATACCATAGTAATCCTACTAACAATTCCTTAGCAATGGGTTAACAAAACACTGGTGACATACACAGTCAAATCCTATTCTGTGCTGTTTGCACTGCCTTTTTCTTCAGAAAAATTTAAAAATGCATTTATGTTAGCAATTCTGTTTGGTGCCTCCAGTGATCACACACTTCACCTTTAATAGGTATCCTTCACATGTGCAACCTGTGGAATATCATCTCTGAAGATCTCATTTTTCAGTCAGGTGATAGGACCTGCCTTGAATCTCAAGCATGTGTGAAAAAGTCTACCTCTCATAAATGACTGTATAGCATCGCTTGTTTTCTGCTCTTTAATACCAGCATAAAACTCTCCGTCAAATAATCCATAGAATTAAGTTATACAGTATTTTTAGCTACTGGAAACCTTTGAAACATCCTGAATATCACCATTTAGAGTGTTTTAGTTACACTTTCATTATACAGTTTTGATTTAGAAGCAGCAAAGTGAATGCTGTAATTTTTTTACTCATATTATATGCAAGGATGTACATACTATGTAAAACTGACCTTTTGAGAGAATATGCTTTGAAGGTATAACATAAACATTGCAGTACTTTTGGATGCGTCAATTGAATTTATATAAGGACTGGTACTAGAAGTGACTGCAAGAGGAAACATTTATTGCTTACAGAGTATACAGAGTTTACTGAATATATGAGGTAGTCTAATTTTAAAAGTGTTTTCCTGGAAAAGTTATGCAATTAATAAAATCTTATAATGCAATTGAGAGAATTTTTATAATGATTATACTTTTTTCTAGTCATGCTAGAAGCGCACTTCAATTTGACAACACGTGCTACAAATACTCACAACACAACCAAATAAAGAAACGCACTGCAAATAAAATTCTTTATTTGTTTGTGTTGTGAGCATTTGCAGCACCTGCTGTAAAATGGATGAGGATGTTTTCTTGATTTTCTGGTGCTTTTTCTATTTGCATGTGTTTTCTGAAGTTGCAGCACGTTGAGCTCTCTCGGCCACCGTAGTTGTGGACACTTGGGGCCTTTGAGTCAAATAAGTTGAAAACCACTTAGACTTATATTTTTTGAGATTCCCATACACAGCAAAAAACAGTAAAAATGAGCTATTTTTGGCTGAATCGGGGACAGTTCTATCAGTCAAATGTTAATTATTACAGTACAAAAAAAGAATTCTTTCCAGAGACACATTAGATTGAATGGCTGGTACTGTAATTCCATCCTTTGTTTTTCAGTGCTGTTCTAACATCCATTTTTTTCTCCCTCGATCTCTTTTTCTCTTTGTCTCAATTGCCTAGTTCCCATTTTTTCCTAAATATCTGTTTCTTCACCGCTGTGCCGTCCTGCAGTGCATTTCTCTCTGCCCGTCTGCCTCTCGTCTCTCTCGCTGTTGTGTGTTCGGTTTCTGAGCCCATCACTCCTGCAGCTCCACCATTATGGAGCGCTCAGACGCTGATGAAACAACCCCGTGAGTCAGCAACCGTAGGATCAGAAGAATTCACCTGCACCACACACACACACGCACAGTAATCTTGAGAGAAAAAGCAGTTCTTTCATTCTCATTGTCTGACTCTGTTGTACTTTGCACCCCAACTACGAATGGGATTCGAAGTTCTTCTACAAAAATACTTCCATTTTTGTAAAGAATAGTGGAATCAAGTCATTTGCAGGAAGTTCAGTTTTGTTGATGTTTATATGTTTTTCTGCTGATGCAATTAGAATGCTGTCCTACAGTATTTTTTAACAACTAACCAATCAGACTAACCGATCTTTGACAATTACACGTCTGTAAGGTGAAATTGTGCTAAAATGCAAATCATATGTGATTGTTATAAAAGCTGGTCCATTTTTTTTTAATTTTTCATTGCAGTTTGTCTCAACAGTAACCACAGCAAAATGGTAAAAATGAGTAAAAAACAATTGCAAATTGTTCAGTTTTTACTGAATAATTAAAAAAAGTAGCTTGCTTACAAATGAATATCATAAAATCATCACTTGCACTCTTATGTTATTCCAAAACCGTAAGGTTTTCTGTCTTCCACAAAACACAAAAGGGGAATTTTTTCATGCAATTATAATAAATAGTGCTTTTAAGCTTCAAAAAGGATGCAAAAGCGCCATAAAATTGGTCAATGCAACATATTTCACATAGTCTGCTGACACCAAACGATAGCTTTGTGCGAAAAAGAGACTAAAATTGAAGTTCTCTGAGTTGTATCTTTTCAGTGAATCGGATGATCCGGTTCATATCCGAATGATTGATTCATGAATCAGATGGATATGGTTCTCCCTGAATCAATGATCTGATTTAGAGGTTAACAGCTCATTGGAGTGGAAGATTATCAGTGAATAGCATCTTAAATTTCAGTGTGTTCTTCATACAAATCTTTCACATTGCTTTGGAAGACTTGGAATGTAGCACATGAGCGAAATAGACAATTTTATGATACTTTTATGGATCCTATTTGAAGCTTTTAAGTTGTACAGATTTGGGACGACATCAAGGAGTATAAATGATGGCCGCGTATTCATTTTTGGGTGAAATAATCCTTTCAATGTGAACAGAAATCTATATGGAGTATAGAGAGTAGGCGGACGGAATTGGGTTCGGACCATCTAGCATCTGACATGGTAGATATAAGGAGATTATGTACTTTAGTGTTTTCAGTCTATTTTTTAGTCCATTTGATTTTAATTCATTCTTTTGAGGAGTTTGATCATGCTCTAGTCATCAAAGCCCAATTGTACTGACAGAATATGTATGTGAATCACACAGAAGAACAGACAGTCTGCCGGCGCTTGATCAGGTGCACAGTGAGGGCAGCAGCTTTCATTTCTCAGTAATCTCATTTCTGCCTCGCTCGTATAAATGCAAATATATTCTTATCAAATTTGGCTCGATCTATAGAGTTTGTATCCATGTATGTACAGCACCAACTATAGTTGAGGGGGGAAAACGATTCACCAATCTGCTGTGATTCATTCACAAACAATTCTGGATCAATCCACAGAAGTTCATAATCTGAACGGTGTGATGCACCGAGAATCGTATTGGAATTGAGGTTGTCGCTCTGAATCACATTTGAATCAAATCATTCGGTGGCTAAAGATTCCAGAATCCCACCCCTGTTTACCCACAATACACTTTTTAAGGCTAGAACACAAAGGCACCTTTAGTGAAGTGATTATGTGTTTCATCCTCCTCTTGTCTGTAGCTGTTCTGTTCTCAATCTTTTTCTCCACACTTTTTGATTCTCTCTGAGATGAATGGATTCCCCCTGCTGAAGTTTCAGAGAAATCCATCCTCCCGATTTCCCAAAGATGCATATCCTAAATCCGTCTGGTACACCGACGAATTTTAGCTGAGGTTCTGCTCGCTAAATTAACATGAGCTGAAAAGAAGATGATTAATGGCTTGTATCTTTCCTTAATATTCACATTAGCGCTATCATTCCGGTGGCTGTTATAATACTGTAGTTGTTATTGTCATCATATTTATGAGACGGAAATCACTCTTCATCATGATAAAACGCTGTGTCAGTGTAATGGCAGACAAAGCGCTGTAAATGGCTTCTTAAGAGTCTTGAGGGGAAAAAAAGAGGTAAACGTCAGACATGAGAAATTATTTATGTGAGCCTGAGATAATTATTAGTATACTCATATTTTTCTTGCTCTCCTTTACAGTAGTTCTCTTAGTTTCTCTGACAGCTTGTCTTTATTTTTCATTCTTAGTTCTTACTGTTCAGGATTATTTATGTGTAACTTGCATTTATTTTAACAAACTTCAGTGAAATGATCTTGAATAATGTTTTAATTGGTAATTAGTTTACAAGTTGTTCCTGTGCCCTCAATATTAATCCAAGTTTTTGCAATATGCATTTAAGCAACAAAATCCGGATCCTGATGACATCATCCTCCAGGAAGTGACATCATTTTGGAGGGAAAACAACACCATAGACATCAGTAAGTGCTGAAATGCATATATACATATACAGTGCAATGTAAAAGTTCAAAAGTTTGGGGTCAGTGAGGTTGTTTTTTTTTTTTTTTAAGAAATGAATACTTCTAATAAGCAAGAACGCATTAAACCGATCAGAAGTGACAGTAAATTAATTTATAAATACTTATCTTTTTTTAAAATGTGTAAAGTTTTCCACAAAAATATGAAGCGGCACAACTGTTTGCAATATTGATAAAAAATAAATGTTTCTTGAGCAGCAAATCAGCACATTAGAATGATTTCTGAAGGATCATGTGACACTGAAGACTGGAGTAATGATGCTGAAAATTCAGTTTTGCATCACAGGAATAAATTACATTTTAACATATATTCAAGTAGAAAACAGGGTATTTAAGACTGAAAAAATATTTCACAATATTACTATTTTTGATCAAATAAATGCACCCTATAAGCATAAGAAACTTTCAAAAACATTGAAAAATCTTTTGAACAGTAAATCAAAGTACAGATATCACTTTTAACAAAATATGTTTGTCACCTGCCTTTTAGTGCGATTTTAATTGCGCAAGGCAAACAGCACAGACTACTGTGCATAAGATGCATCTATAATAAGCTTAATTTACATAGAAAGGGCGTTTGTTTGCTTATTTATTTGAGAATGACAATGACTTCATGTTACATGATGCAGCACTAAACCAATGCAGATTGCGCCTGGTTAAACTGGATTGCAGGTGGTTGAAGAGGATGTTTAGTGAATCCCCCCACAGAGATCAAAGCTACTCTCTCTCTGTCTCTCTCTCTCTTATCAGGTTCTGTGCAGCTGTCAGAACTGCCTTTCACTTATTATTGATGGCTACCCTCGCACGCGGCCGCTTTCACCCTCTCCCACTGGGGTGACGTCCCTGCGCCTGTCTTCATCTGTCCTCCATGTTCTTTCTCCTTCCCTCTCTTACACAACCTCTCCGCTCTGTTTGAACTCTCATCTGTCAGCCTGTCCCACGGCGCGGCCCCTGGGGGACCTTCTTTAGGTGGGCGCTCCTAGTGTGCAGAGTCATGATAAAAGTCCACACACAGGGGTCACCTTCAAAGCGTTC
>JAFVLL020009906.1:0-15793 GCA_021397915.2 Tor tambroides | reverse complement strand
ACACACACACACACACACACACAGTATATATTTTGAAAATATTTCCATGTATATATTTATATTAATATAATTGATATTATATATAAATATTTTAAATGTATGAACATAACATATATTTCTTAAATATATACATGCATGTGCGTGTATTGTACTTAATAAATATACACAGTACACACACACACATTATGTAAACAAAAACTTATTTTGGATGCGATAAATCACGATTAATCGTTTGAAAGCACTACTTTATAAACCGTAATCTCTAGCTTCCGCTAACTGTCATACCTGCGTTCACGAGAGTGGTGTTCCAGCAGATGACGTAGGACTTAGACGTAGCATGAGCTCCGGTGAGAATATGCTAGTCTCCTGAGAACCAAGTTTTGTTTACATCAAAGGAAAACCAGTCTCCTCTTGGCTTATATCGAAATTCTCCGACATTTTTCTTTACAAATCTTCGTTTTGTACTTCTGATTCGTGACTGTGTTTTGTTTTGTTCTCTCTTCTGTGCTTCCATGTTCGTCACTTCTCACTGGAGCTTATGCTATGCCTTCGTCCTACGTCATCCACTGGAACGCCACTCTCTCGTGAACATGCGTATGACAGTTAGCGGATGTTAGAGATTACGCTTATAAGGTTTTAAAAATGTATATTTTTCTTAACTTCAGCAGGCCTTTAACCTCCCAGAGCCATGTGGAGCACTTTTTTGATGGATGGATGCACTTATTTGGACTTAAAATTCTCAAGCCCCATTCACTCCCATTATAAGCCAGGACATGTTTTAATAGAACTCAGATTGTAGAGAGATTGTAAGATTCTTCTTTTGTGTCCATGGAAGAAAGAAATTCATGCTAGTTTGGATTTGGACACTGTGTACATAGAATAATTTCTGTTTCATAATTATAATTCACAACTATGTATTTCATACATCTCAAACCATCTTCAACACATTTCCCAGTCTCAGCAAGAGTTTTAACCACATTCAACTACTTTAACCATTGTTTTAAAGAGCTTATTATACTCCAGCACTGGATCTCTATTAAATGCACATGCAGCTCTTCCTCTAATGAGTCTTGATCTTGCTTGTCAGTGGTCCCAGGGGAATCGGAACATTCCCAAAATATCATTTGAGTTGTAATAGGATTTTAATCAAGTTTTTAATCTATTATCGGCCCCACCACTGCCCCCACCCTTGCTTTCTGGTGGCAACCCACGATGTCAGAAAGCGTTTCCACGCTTCACTTTGGATGTGAACTGTGCTGGAGAGAGCTGAGCAAAGCTGTTAAATACAGCCAAACCCAACTCCAAATCTTTAATGCAGCGGAATTTAGCCCCTAATTAAACCTTAATATCATGTCAATTCAAATTAGCACGGCTAGAGGCGAGCGAAGCACCACTCCAGCCCTTTTCTTTTTTTAAATTTTTCTCTCCCTCGCTCTCCCGAGAGAAGGGAATACAAAGAGGAGAGAAATGTCAGCAGGGAATGACGTGATAGATTAGAAATATTAAGGTCCATTAAATGGAAGTGTGTGTGCTGAGCGGAGCAGTTAAATGTGCGCTGTGACCCTGAGGGTTGCTGACATTCCTGCTGTTCACCCAGACTGTCTCAGATCACACACACACTCTCTCTGCCTCATTTTACCCCAGCTGCTGGTGCTCTCATGCCCTGTACAGGAGCAGAGGGTGGTCCTTCCAACCATGGAAAGATGAGTTTAATTTCATCATCACAATAATATAATTTGTTGGGAAGATTCAATTCCAGTAGCAACTCAAGCCTCATCACAGAAGTCACATGTAGGCCCACATTACCAGACTTACGACTACCAGCATAAAGTCTGGTCCACAGCTTATTCTGGCCAAGAACTGGCCACTTAAGATGATTGCAAGCTAGGACTTGTGCTTTGAGAATTCTGCCACAACTTTGACTTCCAAACTGGATATAGAGGAAAAGCACAAGGCTATGGAAAAGTGATACTACCTCATGCCTCCAAAAGTTGAGATATTTTATCTTCTTGTAACATACTTTGATAAAGGAAACTGTTGACCAGTGAGAATTTCCTCTTTCCATGCCCTCAATTCTGATTCTTTTTATAGACGATTTTGACTTTTGGGTCGCTAGGCCTTCTGGCCCCCCTATGTGGTAGTAAGTTCCACCTTTCCCTTCACTGGCGACATCCCTTCTTCAGTCGTTTTCAAAACTTTTTGACAGATGTCAATTTAAAGTAAAATAATAGACAGCAATCATTTACAATTCAACAAAGTTCAGAGTTTAACTTGCTAATATACATCTTCACAATGCGGTGCAGCTCACATATTCTGTCTCATGATTGGCTGGATCAGTGGTTCCCAACCATGTTTCTGGATCCCCCTCAACACTGCACATTTGGCATATCTCCTTTATCTGAAACACCCATTTCAGATGTTGTAGTCTCTACTAATGAGCTGACAAGTTGAATCAAGTGTCTTTGATTAGGGATAAATGCAAAATGTGCAGTGTTAGGTGTACTCCAGGAACGGAGTGGTTGGGAACCACTGGGCTTAATAATCCAACAAATAGGAACGCCTACTAGCAGTCAGCAACGCAGCTACTTGGCGACCTGCTTTCAGTGTAAATGCATCTGAAGTCGCTCAGTATAATCCAAATCTGTCCACCTTGAATCCCCTGCCAGATTTTATGACTTAAACGTACCTGTGGGAACTTTTTTGCAAGATGCGAAATACGTACCAATGAGTACATATCACTGCAGTTTCCAGCAGAAATTAACACTAGAGGCAGTAAAACAGCAGGCACTTGTAATCATTTTCGTATACAGTTATGATTACAGCGCCATATGTTTCGCTTTCCAGACCTAACAAGCTTGCTTGGTATCTCAGCTAGCATGGAATTGGACTTAGGATGCGGAATCCTTGGGTACGAATCCCATGAAAAAAAAAGACTCACGATGAAAGAGCTGAAAGATGAGACATTGAAAAACAAGCTAAAACGGAATGCTTGTGATTTGCATTTTTACGTCACATTCTCTTTTGTTCATACTATCGGGCAGGTTTAGGTGTTGTGCAGATGGTACGTTATTTTAAAACATCACGGAGCATTAGAGTTATAGCGCCACTCAACGGACATTTCAAGTCAGAACTGTGGTGACACATACAAAACCAACGTCACATAAAACACGTTTGTACATTTAATCCGTTCCGGGGAAAAAAACAAACACACTTTCAGCGCCACCCAGTGGACATTTCACATCGAATATGTCACCAAACGTATATGGCGCTACGTATTTCGCATCTTACGAAAAAGTTCCCACAGGTACGTTTTCGTCATGAGATACGGTTGTGAATCTTTAAAGTTGTGTAGAAGTGAACCAGTAAGATTGGAACTGCTGAATTCTGCCAGATCGTGCTATTTTGTGCACACTATATATCAGGCGGTGAACGTGTTTGCTTAAGCCTAGACCAGGGGTGTCAAACTCAGTTCCTGGAGGGCTGCAGCCCTGCAGAGTTTAGTTCCAACCCTGCTCCAACTCGCATACCATGTAGTTTTCAAATAAGCCTTAATGACTTGATTAGCTGGATCAGGTGTGTTTAATTAAGGTTGCATCTAAACTGTTCAGGGCTGTGGCCCTCCAGGAACTGAGTTTGACACCCCTGGCTTAGACTATATACAACCTGCCCAACAATGTTCAGCATACCCACGTTGCCACTCTAGAGTGGTACCAAATCCTCCTGAACATTCGCTTAGTACAGTTGGACTCGGGTCCTTAAGGCCAGTTCACCTCGTGCCGACAGATGCAGACCAAATGCCAATTCAACATGTTCAGTCGCCGAAAACAAGTGTTGACCAACAACTAGACACCACAGGGTTGACACACTGATCAGACAAAACTCTATGATCATGTCTGTTTGACGGCGTCTGCTGGTGCAGTGTGAATTGGCCTTTATAAGTGACACTGATGATCGTCAGTCATAACTATTTGTTGATGATAAAATAATAGACTACCAATGGGAAGGCAGAAAGTGGAGTTCACGTGATCTGCTTCCTGATCTGTTGGGTACTGCAAAGAATAAGACTGTGGAGATAACCAAATCACCTTGAGCACTCTCTAGTCACTCTGTACGGTAATTTGTCATGCCAGTAAAAGAGAGCGTCTATCTTGCTTTCAAAGAATACTTGAGTGCTGAGCTAGTTACTTTTAGGGGACTTGCCATTTTGCTGATGTATTTCATTCAAAGTCCTTTACACCACACTTAAATCTGGGACAACCCCTGCTGGAGCGTTCTGGAGTTAAGAGTTTCGCTCAAGAACGCAATTATTACACAGCAAGATCGTCATATCTGTAATGCAGCATCCCACAACCCGGTTTCAGCAGTGACTCATGATCAGGATTAAATGGGTGTCCTTTACATTAGCAGCCGAGATCCTTAAGCTTCTGCAACTTCCGTTTTCTACAGAGCGATATGTACAGGTATCTTACGTATGCTTCATGAAAACCATGAGCGTTTGTTCAGGATGATATTTTTGGCCTTGATGTGTTAAAGAGTAATTGGAGCATGTTTGATGTGTGTGTGCGTGACGTTTTGTTGACAAGCCGTTTGTTTCTTTCAGCACCGTGACGTCGGCTGTGTTCACCGTGGGAGACAACGTGGTGTCAGGAAGTGACGATCGCACCGTCAAGGTGTGGGACTTGAAGAACATGAGATCTCCAATTGCTACCATCCGCACAGACTCAGCCGTTAATAGGTAAGAGCAGCAGGTTGGTGAGGTGTAAGACAGCTTCCTGAGACTGTTGTTTCTGAACAAGCAGAGACAACACAGTGCCTGTTTTTAGAAAGTTCTGGGAAATTGAGAAACTTTATTCATCTATATCAAGATATTCTGAAAGAATGAAGTCAAGTCAGGCTTCTGAACTAGGAATAGTACAGAAGATTTGGATAATAATTATTTTTTTGGGTTATGTACATTTAGTAAATACTATCTAGTTCTATATGCACTATTAAAAGGCAACATCTTGTTTACATCAAGTGCAATAGATGCTGTTCGCACAAAGTGTTATTTTGTAAATTGTTTAACCGATGGGAGTGAAAGTAGCCTTTGTCAGCGAGGTAAGCTTTCTGTATTTGGTGTAAATTGATGCTGCTTATTTCTTTACATTTAATTGAGTTTATTGATTGATTTTCTGGCTGTAACCTGCAGGATAAGTGTCTCAGCGAACCAAAGAATCATCGCCCTGCCACACGACAATAGGCAGGTCAGGCTGTTCGACATGAATGGAGTCCGTCTGGCCCGTCTCCCACGGAGCAACAGACAGGTACGTTTCATTCAGAGTGGAGGTTTTATTACCTTTCGTATTTGCTCCATGTCTGTCAGGTTGTCTCACACTCTTTAACAACTAGGCAGTTCCGATTATTTTTCTTTTTTCTTTCTGGAAAAAAATAAAATAAATAGTTGCTTTTTCTTTATGATGCAACTCAGTTATTTCAAATTGTAGGTAGCAAAGTTTTACCTTTTTTTGCCATTTTCCTTTTGAGAACATATTTTGCAACAAATATGGCAGCCTGTTGTTAGCTGAAAATTTACTAAGCTAAAAACATTTCAGTAAAACAGTAAAATAACTTTTATATGTACAGAATGAATATATACTACAACCCGAATTCCGGAAATGTTGGGACATTTTTTTAAAATTTGAATAAAATGAAAACTAAAAGACTTTCAAATCACATGAGCCCATATTTTATTCACAATAGAACATAGATAACATAACAAATGTTTAAACTGAGAAATTTTACACTTATCCACTAAATGAGCTCATTTCAAAAAAGTTGGCACGGGGGCAACAAAGGGCTGAAAAAGCAAGAAATTTTGAAAAGATTCAGCTGGGAGAACATCTAGCAACTAATTAAGTTAATTGACATAAGTTCTGTAACATAAAAGGGATGTCTTAGAGAGGCAGAGTCTCTCAGAAGTAAAGATTGGCAGAGGCTCTCCAATCTGTGAAAGAGTGCGTAAAAAGATTGTGGAATACTTTAAAAAGAACATTCCTCAACGTCAAATTGCAAAGGCTTTGCAAATCTCATCATCTACAGTGCATAACATCATCAAAAGTTTCAGAGAAACTGGAGAAATCTCTGTGCGTATAAGGGACAAGGCCTTTGTTGGATGCCGTGGTCTTCAGGCCCTCAGACGACACTGCATCGCTCATCGGCATGATTCTGTCACTGACATTACTAAATGGGCCCAGGAATACTTCCAGAAACCACTGTCCGTAAACACAATCCGCTGCAAGCACACTGCAGATGCCAACTAAAGCTCTATCATGCAAAAAGGAAGCCATATGTGAACATGGTCCAGAAGCGCCGTCGTGTCCTGTGGGCCAAGGCTCATTTAAAATGGACTGTTTCAAAGTGGAAAAGTGTTCTATGGTCAGACGAGTCCAAATTTGACATTCTTGTTGGAAATCACGGACGCTGTGTCCTCCGGGCTAAAGAGGAGGGAGACCTTCCAGCGTGTCATCAGCGTTCAGTTCAAAAGCCAGCATCTCTGATGGTATGGGGGTGCATAAGTGCATACGGTATGGGCAGCTTGCATGTTTTGGAAGGCACTATGAATGCTGAAAGGTATATAAAGGTTTTAGAGCAACATATGCTCCCCTCCAGATGACGTGTATTTCAGCAGGACAATGCAAAACCACATACTGCAGCTATTAAAACAGCATGGCTTCGTAGTAGAAGAGTCCGGGTGCTGAATTGGCCTGCCTGCAGTCCAGATCTTTCATCTATAGGGAACATTTGGCACATCATTTTGAGACATGTAGCAGGCATCAAATTTGAAATGAGCTAATTTTGTGCATAAAATTGTAAAATTTCAAAATTTATACATTTTTTTTTTATCTATGTTCTATTGTGAATAAAATATTGGCTCATGTGATTTGAAAATCTTTTAGTTTTTATTTTATTCAAATTTAAAAAACGACCCAACATTTCTGGAATTCAGGTTGTACTGTTGAAAGGTTTCAAGTTGTTTTTTTATGTTATTCAAAGAGGTTTCTTATGATCACTAAGGCTGCGTTTATTTGATTAAAAATACAATAAAACAATACATTTAATGATAGTTATTATAATTTTAAAATAACTGTTTTCTACTTTAATATTTAAAATATGAATATTAAAATGTTAATTTAAATATATTGGGGTGATGTGATCCTTCATAAATTATTCTAATAGACTGATATGTTCTCAAGTAACATTTCATATTATCGTTAAAAACAGTTGTGCTGCGTGATTTTTCATATTTTGTAAGTGTTTTTTAAAAATAGACATCGTTTGTAATTTTAAATCTTTGCTGTCACAATTTAATGCATCCTTGCTGAATAAAAGTATTAATTTCTAGGGATGCACCGAATAATGTTCGGCAACCAAAATAAGCGAAAAGACAGAATACATTGTACCGAACAATGATGTGATGTAATCAAATAGAGAGACGCACTAATGCAGCAAAAGGCAGTGAGGAAGCATTTAAACTGTCCAAGAAAGACGCAAAAATCATTATAAGCACCGACAGCGAGAGACTGTTTAGTACTGCATCGCATGTTTTCGATGAGAAGAGGAAGGGGTGGTTGTTGCTGGTTACTGTATGATGATTGAAATCACGAAATGGCCTTAAACAATTAAAATGCAGAACGTTATGTATTCAAACAGCACTGCACGAGCTCGTGGCACTATCTGCTTATTAGCCAGGGTTCAAAGTCTGAAAGGCGAAAAACTGTGTTTGGTATTCGGCATTCGGCCCAGTGTTTCATTTTGTTCAAGAATTTTCATTACGGTGCATCCCTATTAATTTCTTTAAAAAACAATAAATAAGTAAATAAATAAAACTATAAAAACTTACAAATCTTAAAGTTTTGATTCAATGGTAATGTATAATCAGTTTTAGGAATATGTATTAATATTTACAGTTAGCATAATGTAGTTTTTATTATATTTTAGAATTTAAATTTAATTTTTGTAATATATATTTACATTAATACTATATTGATTTCAGTTCTTATGTGACCCTGGACCACAAAACCAGTCATGAGGGTAAATTTTTCTAAATTGAGATTTATACATCAATGGAAAGCTTATTTATTCAGCTTTCAGATGATGTGTGGTTTGTTATGAAAGGACCATATTTGGCTGAGATACAACTATTTGAAAATCTGGAATCTGAGGGTGCAAAAAAATCAAAATATTGAGAAAATCACCTTTAAAGTTGTCCAAATGAAGTTCTTAGCAATGCATATTACTAATCAAAAATTAAGTTTTGATATATTTACAGTAGGAAATTTACAAAATATCTTCATGGAACATGATCTTTACATAATGTCCTAATGATTTTTGGCATAAAAGAAATATCAATAATTTTGACCCATACAGTGTATTTTTGGCTATTGCTACAAATATACCCCAGCGACTTAAGACTGGTTTTGTGGTCAAGGGTCACATATATATTTAAATGTAGATACATTTATAAACAATTTAAACCAGTAAACAAATGACTTCAATAAAATTTCCTGTTTAAACCCCCTGTAATAAAAATCCATATATATGTATCTCTCCATAATGTACGTTTTAAATCTTTAGCTTAGCTACACACTGAATCACCAGAATCAACAGTGAACATTAGTCGAGTTCCACACGTGATTCTCTGGAGATGTGTTATTTCCTTGCAGCACATGAGTGGCTGTTAGCAAATTCGCTGCCCATGAAGAGTGTCTCAAATCAGTCTCTAACAAAGGGTCAATTTTAGTATCAAACCATGAAGGCAGAAAGGCAGCTTACTAGGTTTTGTGCCACATTACTTTAACTATTCCATTCGCATGTTTTGTACCTTTTTATGTGTCCTGACAACCAAATTGCATTTGACACGCAGGGCCATCGGCGCATGGTGTGCTGCTCTGCCTGGAACGAGGAGAACCAAGCTTGCAATCTGTTCACCTGTGGCTTCGATCGCCAGGCCATCGGCTGGAACATCAACATCCCTGCCCTGCTGCAAGAGAAGTGACACACTTCACACGTACACAAGCTTAACACAGCCCAATCACGACTGAAGACGTTCATCAGTGCCACACCTGCAGTAGATTTTAAATGACACATTCACGTTGTGTGTGATAAGACTCCGTTTTTCATCCCAGTTGGCGTCTACGTTCACTGTCCCGCGGTCATCATCCCGTCACATTTTCTGACGTCTGTGGAAATTTCATGGATATTCTGCATATCTAGCCCTGCGCCGTCTGCTCTGAGGTCATATAGTGTGGTTAACTTCCTCCCAGTCTTGTTACCCCAATTTTACATGTTTGCATGAAACTGCGACTCGTGAATCCTGTGAGACCGGGACAATGCCGAAACGTTTGTTCACGGCCTACTGCTGTTACACTCAAGTAATTTTTCACCTTAGTGGTATTTTTGTTGTGCAATGTTCTTTGTACAGATGGCTTTTTATTTTAAGATAGCATTTTAGATTTTTTTTTTTTTTTTTCCCCTTTCGTTTTGTAGAGTTCTGCTTTGCTTTTTATAGAGATGAGATGTGCAAAAGAAACTTAAAGCACTCTGCCTTTGTGAACGGAAATCGGCAATCGCATTTACGGATCCGCACCTTCGTGACGTTCAAGCGGCCAATCAGCTTCTGTCAGTATTGCCGCAGTCCATTTGCATGACAAACCCACCTCTCTTGTCAAATATGTGAAGCAAAATGCTGTATAATTGCTGTGTAATCTTGTTCACCCTATGAAAACGACAAAAAAAAAACGTATTGACTGTTTATGAAGCCCTATGTTTGATGTTCACTTCCATTTCAAGTCGTGTAGAAGTAAATATTTGAATCAACGCATCTGAATTCAGAACAAGTTTGCGTGTTGCTCGCTGCTGTAGTTTTTACATTGAAGAGTTGTTTGCGGCAGCGAGTTTTCGATATTGTAATATTCGTCGATAATCATCGGACCAAATGTCAGTGCCTGGCTCAGTGTGATCTGCTGATGCTTGAAAGGCTTCCTGATGTACTTTGGACTTCTTGTGATGTGTGAACCACTGTGCATAGCCGTATCTACAGAAACCTCGCTTGAATGACTTGCGACATTCGTCAATAATCTTTAAATGGAAGCTCTTCCATCATTGTGTTACAATTGGTATCGTTACTGCATTACTGGGCTTTCACCAGAACTGCTTTGGACTGTGCTAGAAGTCTTGGTGGAAAGTGTCAGTTCTTTTCACGTAGACAGTCTGTTAAATCTGTTAGGTCTAACAAAAAGATGTTTAATATGCGATGTGTATTTGTGTGATGTCCATGTTTAATGGACTGTATTTGGCTTTAGAGTTGAAATGTACGCAAAGACGCATAGAAAACGCTCATCTTTTATCCAGTTGTCTAACAACAACGCATATGACCCATCAGAACATCCTTTAAAAATGAGTCTGGTCTCCAACATTTTAGTTGTCTTTAACTTGATAGAATGTTCTGTGGGGTATTCTGTATTGAGCCATTTCACTTTTTTTTTTTTTTTATTTGAGGGCAAATTAATTTGCTCTATTGGAGAAACATATTGCATCATATAATAATGTGAAGATATAGCATCAAAATCATTCACTGCTGGGCTTCAGAATAAAGTGAAGATGTCTTTCAACGATCACGTTGTTTTGATTGACTCTACAAATTGTTAATATTTTTGTGGACCCTGGACCACAAAACCAGTCATGTGTGTCAATTTTTTGAAATTGAGATTTATACATCATCTGCAAGCTGAATAAATAAGCTTTCCATTGATGTATGGTTTGTTAGGATCGGACAATATTTGGCCAAGATACAACTATTTGTAAATCTGGAATCTGAGGGAGCAAAAAAAATCTAAACACTGAGAAAATTACCTTTAAAGTTGTCCAAATGAAGTTCTTAGCAATGCATATTACCAATCAAAAATGAAGTTTTGATATATTTACAGTAGGAAATTTACAAAATATCTTCATGGAACATGATCTTTACTTAATATCCTAATGATTTTTGTCATAAAAGAAAAATTGATCATTTTGACCCATACAATGTATTTTTGGCTATTGCTACAAATATACCCCAGCGACTTAAGACTGCTTTTGTGCTCCAGGGACACATACGTAACACTTAAAGTGTAAATGTATAATGTATTTTAAAGGGTTATTAGAGGGTATAATGCATTATAATTATTCATTATGTGCATTGTAATACATTATAGCTTGTAAATAATTACAACCGAATTTAAAATGCATAGTGTAACAGTGAATTGATAAAATATTATACATTACGTGTTATGATGTATTAACTGTGGTTACAATTACTCACGAGATTGTACTGGCTTTAAGTGTTACTTAAGTTTTTTTTTTTTTTTTTTTACAGCAACAACAAACAATCAAGTCAAAGTATAACACAACATTTTTGTTTTTATTCACATAAACATTCACTTTTAACTCAAGTGCAATGTACACACCTTAGCAGCATATGCTTTTGGGTTAAAATTTACACTTTATTGAGAGATATCTTTAAGGTATTCTTTTAATTTTCTTTTTTTTTTTTTTTACAAATTTTTACAAAATGTACAGTCATTAGTACAATATTGCCATTCAATCATGCCTTACGACTGAATTACTTGAAATGTAGTTTTGTCTGGGGCGTTTAATGTTTCTGTTGTAATGAAGAAAAAGTTCAACCCAAACATAAAACAAATGTTTCCAAAAAAAAGGTAAGTGAAACAAGTACATATAAGACACACTTGCATTAACAGTCTTTCCAATTATGTCAATTTCAAACTGGGTTGTCAGTGTGGTGGAAATAACTATGAAACAGCTCATTCCATTCAATATCTAGTTGAACCTTTTAGAATTTTTTGGGGGGAAAAAAAAAAATCCAGATAACGGAAAGAAGCCAAAGGTAGGTAATGCTGGGTTACATATTTCGATCGGTCAGTTTCACCATCTTTCTATTGATATTCTATTTCTATTAGTAGACAAAAATGATCACATTTAGGCTGGGATGGATTCATTATTTAAAATATATATATTTAACATCAGACATTAAACAGGGGGCAGAGAAAACCTTAAATATATTTGCCACCACTAGGTGTCCCTGTAACATCTTCAGCTGTTTGTAAAGGGGTGGATACATGACATCTCTGCAAAGGTTGACAAAGTGGCATCTGAAAATACATACTGAAAGCTTATGAAAAACAAAAACACGTGCTGTGATAATATACTCAAAGCAATAATGAACTATGCAAAGAAAGGAATCAACCAATAAATGTTGCGAGTCAGTTAAAATATGATTGCATTTGTATACAACAATAAACATCTTCACAGACAAATAGTGATAACGACGAAATAATTCAAGGTTTAAGCACGCATACTAAACCACAGAATAGCGTACATCTAAATCAAAAAGACATGAATGAGATGCATCTGTAAATTAATTAAACGAATGCAGGAGAATCATTGGTTAAACCTCGGCTAAAGTGGCATGCGTTTCAAAGGTTGGGTCGAGCTTTACGAAGCAATTTGTAATGTGCTCGGTTTGTAAATGAATCCATTAACTACAAATTACTCCATAATCACGGATCTCTACTCGCACCCTTAACTCCATTTTCTTTTCGTCTTTTGTGCCTACATCAAACCGCCGACGTTTCCCTTTCTTTTCACGCAGGTCTCTGCCCGGAACACCCTGTGTAAAGATACAGCACTGTCACACAAAGAGAAACCAGCGGAGAAATGACACGTCACCGGTGAGCGGGATCAAGGTATTAAAGCAGCAAGCTGTTCCTGCTCAAAAAAAACGGGGTGTCGTAATGGCACCATTTACATTTGCTTGTCACCATTACCTCTAACCTGCACACCCGAAATGGAGCTGAATTAACCTGTCTTTGCAATGTCAACCCCTACTGTTTTTCATTCCCTCTTTTTTTCCCATTTTGAAGCTGTACCAGTGAACCAAAGGCAAAGGAGAGAGAGGAAAATGAGGGACGCATCACTCTGACAGGACCTCTAATTGGACAGCGTGTCGGAGCTCTTCAGGGGCAGGCCATCCGGAAACGGGCAGATAATGACAAGACGGCGGCTGCCTTTCACTTTGGCGAAGGTTAACACACATACACACGTTTGAATGACGGCTACAGGAGAGCCATCAGTGGAGAGAGAGAGAGGTGACCATCTTGTTGTGAGAAAATTGTCCCCGTTTCTCACATTTCCCCTTGTTGTCGATTCCGTAGCTGGTAACCCTTGTTCTGCCAGAAGTCTTGCAAAAGCTACATACATTGTTTCTCAGAACAAAGCACCCCTTAAGGGTAACCTTAAGCTTCCATGTTTTTGGTTTTTAAATACTGATGGACAAATCAAAATTATTTTGCCATAATTGGCTTGTCATAATGGACTCTATGCACGATTCCTCAATGGCCACTGCAACTTCCGAAATGCAGAGAAAATTAAATCTTGGGAGTGTTACACAAGAGGACAAAGCAATTTTGATATGATCGTCCTTCACACTAAAGGCATCCCGGAAGCTTCTGGAACTCATTACAAGAATGTTATAGTTTAATGCCATGTTGAACTGTGTACTGTGAAATTGCATACAAAACTTAAAAGCATAACAACTGAACATTTATGAAATGTTAGTCAAAGCATTTTTTTTTTTTAAACAATGGCGCTTAAAATTTTGAACTAAAAGGTTATTGCAACCATGTAGCCTGAATGAATGAAAATTAATAATTTTCAATTAAAGAGAACTTGGACCTCAATACAGAAGCACAAATTCAAGCACCAAAAGCAGCCCAAGTTAAGACACGCTAGAAGTTAAAATTGAAATTTTTTGCTCTATTTAACAATATTAATAATGAAAGAAATCTTCCCTCAGGTAGACTGCATGTTTTCTTGCCTAGCTGGACGTTGTGCTTATGATAAATAATCACATTGTTTGAATTCTCCAAAACTGATTTGCCAAAATCAAAACGTGGACGGTAAAACAGAATTGTTAGATTAATCGTAACATAATCATTGCAGTTAATAGTGTTCACCATCTGTTTGATTACATGTAATTTGTATCAGCATGATTTTTACTGTACATTTCTGCCATAGTCACCACTAATAACCTACTACTAAATATAATGTAGAGACTTAAAATTTTCTGTAAAGCTGCTTTGCAACGATTTGTATCATAAAGAGCGCTATACAAATAAACTTGAATTGAATTGTTAGCTGTGAAGTGGGAGTGACCAGATGTCAGAGGATTCTGCAAGGTCTTAAAGCCTTGCACAGATAGCTATGATTGCAATTCAAACAATGATTTGTGCAAAAAGATTGATTAATTATCAATTGAGAATTTGTATTGTCTAGGTCATACGGTGTAGCCTGCTTCTTTGATGCCTTAAATACGGAACGATACCATATTATACGGAACGGTTGACAACCCTAGCGTTGCTTTCGATGTCCTTCAAGATCCTATCCTCTTTGGACACAAAAGCAATTCCACTGGAATCAACTTTTTGGGTATTCAATTCTGAGCCTGATTAGAAATGCTAGAAAATCCTTTTGTATTGTATTTGTTCTTAGCTTAGCATAGCACTCGGTGGTTGGGAAATGTTTTTTGACTAGCTAGAACAAGGTGGTACACTATTGTTCTATGTTTTAATGAAACGTTGAGGATGGGTTTAAGATCTTTCATAATGTCGGAACATTATCGGTACACGTGATTTTTTATTTCTATATCAGTTAAGCACAAATCCCTCCCCCCTCAGTCTATGTCATTGGTCAACCCTATCACAAAGTCAACCAGACTAAAAGTCCAGACTTTTGGCAGGGATTTAATTGCAACAAATAGTAATGCTATCTATTGGGGATGCGCTTCCAAAGCTAAGTTCCTCAGGTTCAGGTTAAGGGTTAGTATTCAGCATTGTGACTGCTTTGCGCTTTACTGGTCTGGAAAAAAAACACTAACTGTACCCTTCCCCTACAGAAGCCACGAAAGGCAAGGTACAAAATTCTTCCGTGCCTCATCCGTACCTTGGTAGGAACATTTTGCGAGAGTTTGACAGAACAAGGTTTACCACCTAGTCGTGACTCCTGTCATCTCCCTGTGGAGATTTTTTGGCAGTGGGATGTTGTTGACTTTAGGGGTGAGATAGGGTTTCTGTGGCGACTGGTTGCAAGGTGAAGGTGGTTTTGGTGACGAGGTCAGGCTTCCGCACTCATACAGTCAGAGTGAAGTTTTCCTGCTCGGGAGGTTTTCTGACCCAGGTCCCTAATCCTGCTTCCTGTAGACCCTTCAACCACTGCAGCTTGACAGTCTGGTAGGTGCCAGCCGCCTGCTTCGCTTCACAGTACAGCGGCGTACCACTCGTCCCACGGACCACCAGCTATAGGGAGAGGAAACAAAAGGAAGAATGAAGGAGAGAGGGACGGGACAGACAGAAGAGATGGTGAGAGTGCAAAACAAAACGAATGAGCCGGCACAAACGTGGCGTTTGAGCAGCTGTGTAATCTCTCCATTTAAATTTCACAAGCAATTGAACATTCTCTGTGCTTTTGTGCATTTCTTTGTCACACACTCACACACGAAAAAACAGTGTGAGCAAAAAGAGGGAGCGGTGAACGGAGGGGCTCGGAGAAAAGAAAAGTTTCTTTGGAGATTAGTGTGTGTGCTCTTGCATCCCTGACTGCGAGCGCTGAGCGTTTGCCATGGGAGGCCGCTCAAGTGCTTTTCAAGATGATTACCATTTCCACAGTCATTAGACTTTAACTGCCAGCATTTGGTACAGCA
>JAFVLL020009902.1:0-16609 GCA_021397915.2 Tor tambroides | reverse complement strand
AGCCTTGTGTAGGTCTACAATCTTGTCCCTGACATCCTTGGACAACTCTTTGGTCTTGGCCATGGTGGAGAGTTTGGAATCTGATTGATTGATTGATTGCTTCGGTGGACAGGTCTCTTTTATACAGGTAACAAGCTGGAGTGCTCCTAATCTCAGCTCCTTACCTGTATAAAATACACCTGGGAGACAGAAATCTTGCTGATTGATAGGGGATCAAATACTTATATCACTCATTAAAATGCAAATCAATGTATAACTTTTTTGAAATGTGTTTTTCTGGATTTTTTTTTTTTGTTGTTGTTATTCTGTCTCTCACTGTTCAAATAAACCTATTAAAATTATAGACTGATCATTTCTTTGTCAGTGGGCAAACATACAAAATCAGCAGGGGATCAAATAATTATTTCCCCCACTGTATATTGTTTGGGGGGTGGGGGGGAGTTTACTGTGTTTCCAACTCAACATTAATGTTTATTTGGTCTACCAGAAAGAATTCCATAAATTTTAATTTTACAAATTCAGTGTATAACATCATGCATTTAAGCAGTCATTTTAAAAAAAAAGACTATTGTGAAATCATTCTAGAATATCACTTTAAAATCTAGCTTATCTAGAGTTGCTGTGTCATGAGCTGAAGATCTGTTGAAAAGGCAGCATCACGCACGAGTCATAATGTTTATCTTCATATCAGCTTCGTAACAGTGCAAGTGTTTTACTCAGGCGAAAGACAGCCAGAGCATGACAAACGGAAAGTGAGAACAGATCCAGGCTTCCAGTGACGACAGCCTCATTATGCGTTTATAAGAGCTCCTGTCTGATCTCACCAGCGTATAGTTGGAGAAGATTCAGCCAGACAACACTTCGGAAGTGAACAGATAGTGACTCTGGATCTACAATCTGGAGCTGCCACATAACATGAAAGGTAGGTGAATTTCTAACAAGTCATTGGGACTTTAATAATAATGGTTATTTTCAAACAGTACAAGTTACATGACTATAGTAACAGGTTATGTTAACACTGGGGAAAAAAAGTTACTTCTGTTTAATGTTACTGAATAATTTAATTCCCATTTTAATAGGCTTTCCTGTAGCTCAATAGGGCATGGTGCTACCAAGGCCACAGTTTTGGGTTTGATTCCCAGGGAAAACAATAACAAAATTTACTTTTTGGATGAAAACATCAGCAAAATTCATAAAATCCAAAACTGAGATTAACTTTGACACATTTTGCTAGTATTCTGTCTTTTGCTGAAAATGTGTAAGAATGTTACTCCCTTGGAATATTTCCAGATTTTGCTCGGTCTTACGGATCCATTCCAACAAATGACTCCCCTTCAGTCTTTGAGTTGTATTCAATGTCTGGTTGTTCTTTTTTTACTGGCAAACATGAAGGAAACTTCAAACTCCATCAATTCAGGAAGAAACAGCAGGCTTATTATTGAACATTAGGATTAAGTTGGGGAAAAAAATGAAATAACAGAAAGATTATTATATGTTTTACAAGAAAATAGCACTTCAGACTTTCTACTTCAAATGTGTTTCTTGCTACTTCTTTCTAATTGTTAAATTTATTAGCAGTTTCTGAGTGAAAATTATTTCAAAGTAAATTCTGCATCCTTTTTTCCCCCATTGTATTATTTTAGGATTTAAAAAAACGGATACTTATAAATCAAGTTTTTTTTAATGCATATGTTGCTTATGTACATTTTATTGGCCTTCTTTTATCTACACTGGGAAAAAAGGTTATAGAAACAATTTTCAGAAATGAGGTCCAATTCTCACAAACCATTAACTATAACTTTTGCCTTAATAAACTACTAATTTGCTGCTTATTAATAGTCAGTAAGGTAGTTGCTAAGTTTAGGTATTGGGTAGAATTAAGTATGTAGAATAGGGTCATGCAGAATGTGCTTTATAATAATAACTTATACACAGCCAATATGTTAGGCATTCTAATCTTTCATAATCGATTACAAAGAACCAGCAAGAAGCACACTGAATTAAGCACAATAATTTAAAAGACTGAAATAGTATTTTCTTCTAAAATATACCGTTTGCTTTGCTAATCACCATATCGTTTAACATTTCACAGTGTCCCAATGGAACTAAATTCATCAAACATCTGCAACGAAACAGTCGCCTGGATATGGCTGTCATCTCTCCAGCCTCCATTTCTGGCTCTTATCAGCATCTTGGGAGTGTTGGGCAACAGTCTGGTCCTCTGCGTGTTCTGCCTCCAGCGGAAGCCGTGCAGCGTAGCTGATGTATATCTGGGCAACCTGGCAGCTGCAGACCTCATTATGCTCCTGTGTTTGCCCTTCTGGACGATCACCATCGCCCAAGGCTATCAATGGAACTTCAGTCAGCTGCTCTGCAAGGTAATCTGCACCGCCATCTCGATGAACTACTACTGCAGCATACTCTTCCTAGTGCTGGTCAGCGTGGACCGCTACCTCGCCTTGGCCAAACCCATGAACCCCAGTAAGCTGAGATGCCCCAAATGGGCCAAGCGTATCTGTGTGGTCATTTGGATGGTGGGATTCGTGCTCAGTCTCCCAACTATGCTCTTCCGAAAAGTAGGTTTCTTTCCATCCATAGGGGTAGATGCCTGTTACCTAGAGTACCCTCATCCAGCCTGGTTTCTCCAACGGAACATCATGACAAACTTCGTTGGATTCCTGCTTCCGCTGCCAATCATTTCTCTTTGCACTTTTCATGTGGTCAAAGCGCTTAAAAACTGTGGCCTGCTGATTCAACCGAGAGTTCAAATGGAGAGGAAAGCCGCTCAGTTGGTTCTGACGGTCCTCGCCGTGTTTCTCCTGTGCTGGACACCTTTTCAGCTGGTGCGGTTCCTAGAAACTCTTGACTACTTTCAGCTCATTCCTGGGTGTCTCTGGGAGAATATATTGCAAATCGTCAACGAGCTGGCTACTTATTTAGGGTATAGCAATAGTGCAATAAACCCTTTTTTGTATGTTATCGTAGGGAGCCACTTCAGGAAGAGAGCTCATGGAGTTTTTCAAGGTCTTTTGTGTTCTAGACGCAAGAGCAACTCATCTGTGCACTTAAATGTTACTGTTATTAGCAAGTGCGGTGACAGTCCTAAAGATAACAGAATAACACCGCTGGCTCTGAGAGCTTTATATCCACCCATCAAACCTCATATGATGTGTAGATCGTTATGAAGAGACGAAGAAGCTCAGCTGGTAGAGGTCAAGGGTTTAGACTGGTAACACTTTATTTTGATGGTCCCCCAACAGATATTTTACTGACTATAAGTAACTTTGCAAGTACATTAGGCCAACTTTTTCTACTAACCCTAACCTAACAATTCTCTAATGAGAGTTAGTTGTAGTTTCATACTTAATATGGTCTTCAGAATGGGGACCATCAAAATAAAGTGTAACCATTTGATTCCCAGGAGAGAAAAAAATACCTCTTAATTGTTTGATTGTGCAATCTTATTTTTCTTTCCTTGCATATTTTCCCACCGTCTTTGTTGAAGTGTGGAAATAATGAGATGTGAGAACCAGGGAACTGGTGATTGCAGTGATTGCTGATGAATTTGCACTAAATTATTTTGAAAAGACTTTTGTAAATGGTTTCTGAACATGTGGACTTGTTTAAAGATGTATGTTCGGTTTTAATGCTATTAGTGAATTGTATTTTTAATCTTTTACTGTTCCTTACAACATATAATTTCCACTAAAGCAAATGTAATAACCACAAACCTTTATTTACTGTTTTTTTTTTTTAAACAAAACCAAAGACTGTGAGCCTGCATTTTGTTTTGTTTTTTCAGTTATTTTATGCATTTTTTTTTATATTACACTCTGTGTCTTTCTTTATGAACATGTATATGTATTTATAATACCTATTTGTGTTATAATATATATGTTACTTTGTGTATAAAATCATTACTTTGTACAGCTGTAATACCTCACTGTGCTGTTGATGTAGCTGGTTAAACATTGTGAATAAAGCAAGATGCACCATTGAAATATGTCAGATTTATGGTTGATTCTAATAACAGAGATGAAAATTAAGTTATTTTATTTCTATTCATCCAGAAGTGTACGCAATTATTGGACACATTAGTCCAGGAAGGAGACACCTTTGTTTCCTAGCTCCAGTTTTCTCTGAAAGCTTTCTCTCCCCTCGTTCCTCGCCTCACATGGGTTTAGTAAATTGACATGTCCTTCATGATGGAGGATTCCAGTCGATTTCTGGGTGATGGAGGACAGAGCAGTGAGGAAACAAGGAAGAATCAATGAAAGTATTTAGAAGCATCACTTCGATAAAAAGTGCCTGCCAAATACATAGATACATACACAACCAAATATAAGACCACCTTTTCACATTTCTCTGATAGGAACATTAATTTCTTCTGGTTATGGTTGTCTTAGAAATTCATAATGTGTGTGTTTTCAACAAAGGGTGCAGAAAACCTGAGAAGTAGTTAATTAGGTGTCATTTTATTTCTATTGTATGGCACAAAGCTTCCTGTTCTATAAAGCAGTCCTTGTATTGGTGTGCTGTATAAGTATAAAAATCCTCAGTAAATATGACCTTATTTTAAAATATAAAACACCAAATTTGTTCCTACAAGGTTCGATAACGAGTCTGGTCTTGATTGTGTCCTATGGCAGTATGAGCTGACACAGTAGGGTAGTATCAGGTTAATAAACTACAACAAAGCACATTTCCCATTTTTGGTACTGTGTTGGCTCGCCATTTGATTAAAAAAAATAGCCTGGATCCTGAAGAAAACCAGTTGAGAAGCTCTGGTGGTCTTTACAGAAGTGAGTCAACTCTTTTGAGTGAATCACATAAACTGAAGCACAAGGTTTCCTTTTTGCTCATCTGTCTGATTCAGCCAGCATGTAAATTTCTCACTGTCTACCCATATTAGGCAGTTAGTCATGAATGTTAGAATTACACTCTTGTACACTTTAGCATACTATATATATATATATATATATATATATATATATATGCAAGTACTGTTATTTATTTATTTTTTATTTACTTTTAATATTTGAAGTATATTACATGTGCACATTCGATACAATTGAGTGCACTTCTTTTTCACATTTTTGTTTCTACTGTCACAGCCACTGGGGAGTCTCGAGCCTTGTCCAGCTGAGTTTGTACTGTGAGTTGTGTACACTGATGACTGTAGTCAATGTGATGAAAGCTATCTAGCCTCCAGTACATAAAGGTCACTGAGTAATTATAGAGGTCCTTTTCCTCTGATTTCAAAGATGAAAGGGCAACATGGACCCTCTGCTTTACCCACCTCAGAGAGAGAGAGAGAGAGAGAGAGAGCAATGTCATCTCTCATTGTAGAACAACCCTTTACATACATACGCTATTCTGGAAAATTGAGGAAATAATCACTATTAACGTGACGAGCTGATGATTGACTCCATTGTATTAGCTGCCACATTTACAGCTTTTACAGCTGTCGTAAGACAAAAGTTTGATAGCTCAATAGTAAACAGCCATCTGTATACTATCAACTGGCCAAAAGCTCAGCAAACTAACCCTGCAGACAGAGAGACTGTATTACACATGATATGAATGTATATGATACATGAAGATGAATGTTCTCTCTGAACTGAGCTGTTTTAGGCATTAGCAATCAGACAGACTTCCTTATTAACCATTAGCATGTATGTGTAGGGCTACTGTTTTTTTCCCCCTCTCTCTGAAATCCCTTAGGACACAGTAAATACCTGGTCAGTTGGCTAGATAATGTCTTTTCAACTGCGTTTAGCAGGGTAAAGGGCATCTGGAGGCTTCAGTAATCAAGTTTAAACCTTGCTCTGTTTTTTGGCTGAATGCTAATTGTACTGCATTAATAGGTTAAAAGACAAACTCCCCACAGAAGAAAACTATACAGATATGTGAATGATGTATTATTCAGTGTCTGTTGATTTAAATGGTTGTAAACTGGAAAGAGAGGTGTGTGCTGTTGACCACTAGAGGTCAGTGCAAGACAGCACATACTGTGTGACTTCTTTCCTCCTGCAATACATAAACTTTTTATCCTTTAATGTTTATGAACTTAGATTTAAATGCCATTATAGAGTCTCTGGAGAAAATTTAAGTTGTTTTATTTTTAAAACAGGATCCAAACATGTAAAATCAGACTGAAAATCTAGGATTCAAAATATAATTAAACGTATAAATATGCATTTTGAATGCTGTTGTCATATAGATAGATAGATTTCTCTCAGCGGAGAATAACAAGAACAAAATTTTAAAAGAAAATTACTGTGTGTGTGTGTGTGTGTGTCAGACTTGTGTCCTGTCTTGTGTTTTGTTTTTCTCCCCATTGTGCCTTCCTTGCCCTAGTTTTCTCCCTCTATGCCCTTATATGGCCATTTTCCTGTTCTGGTTTGGTTGATTCAGTTCCAGCTGTGTTTCATTAATTATCTAGTTTACTCCTCGTTTAGTACTCTTAGGCCCTGTTTCTCTGTCTCCAGTGTCTGGTCTTAAATGTCATGTTATGTGCTCTGTGTCTCCTATGTTCCTAGTTATTGGATTAATAAAGACTGTGTTTGCTGAATAACTCCTTGTTCCCTGCTCCAGTGCATTGTGACAGTATATGTATTTTTTTAAATGTATTTCACAATTCATAATAAGAAATGTTTATTGAGCAGCAAATCAGAATATTAGAATTATTTCTGAAGGATCATGTGATAATCATGTGAGTTTTATTTTACGATAGTTTTAATACAGTTTTTACTGTATTTTTGATCAAATAAATGCATTCTTAGTGAGAGTTGTCTTTTAATAACATTAAAAAATTTTATACAAATCTACACTTTTGAACGTAATTGTATATGAGTTCTGAAAAACACAAAGTCGTTGTATTATACGAACATCAAAAATCTGAGCATAATAAATTTTTACATTTTGTATCAGTACAAAACCAAGAACAAAACTTACTAATACACTCTCAGCTTTTGTTGATTACTCAAGAACATGAGACTGAAATTACATCACAAAGCTATATACATCAAATAGTTTACAAAAGACCCCTAATGGGCAAGTTACCATTTTACCTGGAAACCGGGAAGACAAAATTACTTCTAAACATCTTTAATGAGACCTCAAAGTAACCAAATACATTCATTATTTTCTGGTATGGGAGGATAGAATTCTAGCTGAGGGCTTATTACTTGAATTTACGCAACAGCACTTTTATTATCCAGTCACTGGTTAAACTGAGTCATTCATTAATTTGTGTCCACTGTATTTGTTAGAGTAAATACACTGCATGGAAATGCATCATGAGCCCAATCAATTGTAACCCGATTTGGGAGTGTGTTCAGTAAAAGAACAGCAGTTGGTCCTGAGAAAGCGGCAGGCCACATCCATTGTCTTGGTGTGAGTTAATCTGACTCCAGTGGAGCCACTGACATCATTCCATTTTCCAAGCATTCCTTTCTTTCTCCAGTAACCTCGTAATCAAACACAGCCTGAGATTACAGCTTGTATAATGCCACCTAGTGCTCAAAAGGACTTTTTGAGTGTGAGCTTGCTATTGCATCCCATGCAAGTAGTGGTTGTTATTGTTATCACTAGTTATAAATAGTAATTATACATGTAAGATGTTTTGTAGCTATTGCATGCATCATTCATTTATTGTGACAATAAGAAAAAACATCAACATAACCTTAGAATCTTCACTAGTAAGTAATATTATAAATTATATTTTAAAGTCCATTAAAATAGGACACCAGTATTAGAATTATTGCAATAATAGTTCACTTTTTTTTTGTGTATTCTTGATCAAATAAATACAGCCTTGATGAACATAAGATAGCTTATTATGCTAACAGCACTTAAGTCCACTGTGAAGTTTGTTTGACTCGTGTGTCCCCATTTCACCTTTCAGACTCCAGCACAGGTTACCACGGTAACTACAACCCAGACATTTATTGAATCAGTGGTGATAAACTGTATAATTTGCCCTTATGTCCAAAATGAAGGGCTCATATGGCCTCACTTTTATCCATCTCTGCCCTGAGATTACTGAAAAAAATGAATCACAGATAAATATCAGTGTGCTTGATTTCTGTCGTTCTTCACTCTCCACTTGACTGATGTAGATGTGCCCTGAACTCTTATTCTTCCCCCAGGTACTGCATATCTAGATTCATGCAAGGTTAATAATACTCATCCAATCAGCTCTCATTCCTGGCTTTTGTTTTTCTCACTGTCACTGTCAGCCAGCGTGAGTCACATTGAGGAACTCGTGGAGCCCCCAAGCGACAGAGGCAGCTGGGAACATAAGCCTCTGGATGAAATAACAAGCAGAAAGAGGAACAACTCACAACCTCACAGCACTCATAGGGTCAATGGCTCTTAATATTCCAGTAATGGGAATCATGCATCAAAAACATTTTGACAACAACAGCGCTAATGAAACATCCTGTTTTCCAAAAGCCTAATCAACACTGTGGATGTTCCTCTGCAGAAGCAGCGGGGAATGTACAATGTACTTGTTGATGTAACACGTTGAATGTGTTTAAGACAACCTAAACTTTTACCTGAAGAGAGAGTCACATGACTGCTTCCTGTTACATTAGCAAAAATGTTAATGTCTAATAGCCCATGTAATTCTTGATATTGAGAATATAATCAATTATGTGAATAGCTCACCCAAAAAATACACAAAAAATAAATCAAATTGTCTGTCTTTGCAGTATAAACATAAAAAAAGAAGAAGAAGAAGACTGTATGAGAAAACAGAGATAAAGGTGTTTTACTGTGCAATTTTGCTAAAAAAATAAAATAAAATTAAGCACCCATAATGCACTTTTGATTTTGGTGCCACACCTCTGTGGATGGGAATACAAAAATGCCAGAAGACACAAAATCATACATTTTGCTGACAAATAGATAGGTTTATCTGGTTAAAACTGAGAAAGAGTATTGTTCATTTACATTCTACCAACATTGAAACAATACAAAACTGGGTGAAAATTGGCAGACTTATCCTTTATGGTTGGACTTCCTTTCTTCTGCAGACATGTCCTCAAACCTGGCAAGACACAAGATTTTAAATTTTGATCTGTTCCTTACAGAAAACTATTGACTTCAGAGGACTTGAAATATAGCACACAAATTGTTTGGATTACTTGACAGCCTTAGGCTGTCTGGATGTTCTGCTAAATCTCTCAATTTGTATTTCACAGATGCAATAGAATGACTTGAGGGGAATCAGATTGCAGAATTTCTAGGTGAACTGCATCCCTCCAACATGAATCCATGACGTAATATTTAAGATCCACCTACATCTAAAGTTGCCCAAAAAACACTGCATTATTCAACAGTTTTTCTTTAAATAGGGTAGTTGACAAATGGACGTTTTCCAAAATCGTGGTTTTAGGTTAAAATTGACATATTTCTTAGTTTTTAGAAACTATGGTTGGCCACCATTTATTTTCCATCATTTTAATCAAATTTTTGATATTGCTAGATTATTTTAATGGACTTAGATTGACATTATTTTTTGAAAATACAAAATACTTAATGTACTTCCTAATAGGACATGAAAAGTGCATGCAAAATAATTACAATAAAATGTTCAAATGTTTATGCATTTGGCGGATGCTTTCATCTTTTTCAAGGTTTTGTCAGTTTATATCTTGGAATCCAACCCATGGCCTTGGTGTTCAGACAGCACACTTATATTTTTGAATGTAGAATATCACAAAGGAGGCACTGCTGTATGTATGCTGTATATTTGCACTGTATATTTTTAACTTATACCTATATTGTTGCACATCATAGTTTGGAGGCATCACATTAAAAGTTTAATTACTAGTAGGAGGTACCTCTGCCTTTTCCTTACAGACCTGAAAAAAAGTGTTATTTACATTGTTTGGATCCTGATTTTTGCATTTTTATGGCATTGTGCACTTCATGTTAATTTTCCAAAGTTCCTCTGTTTCACAGTATGACAATTTCCACATTTTACTGGTGTGAAAAAAAAAAAAAAAACCTAAACAAGCCCACTAGCATGTTTTTCTGATATTTCCCCATCAGGCCCTGTCATTTTCATCATATAATCTACATCACATTATGTCAAGAACCTGTGGGCAGTTCTCCACATCTCTCCAGCAATCACTTCTTCACTCAGACTATTTATACTCTAGAACCAGTTGTACTCTCTACTGGCTCTTCATCCCTCCTTCCCTCTGTCCTCCATCCTTACATCACGTTTCCCATTGCGTCCGGGCGCTCGGCTCGTTGGCAAAGTCGTCACCCTCCGTCTGTTCATCCTGCTGACGACAACACTCTCCTCTTTGAAGATTTTTTTTTCCCTTTTCTTGTCTAGTTTTTATTTTTTTTACTAGACAGTCTTTAAATCAAGTTTCATCTCCCTTGTTATTGTTTTTAGATTTTCTAAAATGTAATTTGTTCATTTTTAAAGCCAAGGAGAAGAAAAAAAACATTAAAAGATACACAAGTTCACAAAAAATGTTTTAACTTCGCCTGTATGCAATTGGCAACTGTGCATATATTATAAATAGGATAACACTGACATGTTCTTGACAATAATTGGTGGAAAACATGTCATTTTACTTAATAATACAAAGTAATATTGTATTAAATAAACAATAAAATAGCCAGAAGAGGCTGTTCTGGAATCAGCTGCTCCCATGACTGAAGCCTTGAGTATGAGGAAAGGCTTAAAGAAAAGCAAATTCCTGAAAAACATCTTTATCTTTATTTTGGGTCTGTACAAGCTTCATTGGCAGCAGAATGAGCCAAGAAGTCTCATGCCAAACTAACAGACAGAGCTGCCTGTGCTTGTCAAGGTTTGCTTGAAGGCTAAATCCCTTCTAGAGTGCTGTTCCATATTTAGACTCTTTTAAGAGGTGCAACCCAGGCTCATCGGAAATACGTAACTCTGCCTACATTTCTGCAAGACCAGAAATATGTTTCTTCAGGTACATTTCTTTGCAATTTCCAAGTGACCATCCACAAGAGACGCTACAAGCGATGATATTTTTTAACAGCCTAGTGTCATAAAAAAAAACACACACCTGTGAGTACTTTTTTTGCAAAATAATATTGTTTCTTTGAGCATATTTCAAGACAGTTTTGAAGAGAAATGTCCAGTGCCTCATGTAAAATAACGTGTTTAATTTCCCTCAAACAGTTGACTGTGGCAACATTTTACTATGCTGATTAATGCACATACTACAGCAACTCGGAAATGAAATGTCCTGTGAGTGGTGACAGAAGTTAAGTTGTTGCTCTACGGTGAGTGACAACAAAACTTAAGTTGACGCTGAGTTTGAAAGTAACATATACCACCTACACTACACCTAAACGATAGTGTGAGCAAAAACAAATGTGAGATAAAAACACACTTGCCCAAGCAACCATGCTATTTTACCTTCTTTCTATGAGATTTTGAGCTCTTTTGTGGAGTGTTGTGACATGTTTCATGAGTACCTGAGTGCTGTGCATCATAAGTTTAATACTGTACCAGGTGGGCTACCAAGCAAGTTTACTATGTCAGAAAAGCCATAAATATGGGGCTGATACAGTAGCTATACAGCGTTATTGCTGGTTACTGCTGCAAACAAAGCAGCGTCGCGCTTTTAATTTCTACATAAGGAGGTAAGATGAAAAGAAAATACCATCTAAACATTTCTGAAGACAGTCAGTTACCCTCAGAGATACATTCATAAAAAACCCCACCCCCAGTTCAATATTTAGGATGTTCTTCCACTATTTCCCGCATGACGAAGCGAGTTAGCTCTGCCTGCTACAGTACTTTCTCTGCTTTGAGTCTCTGACTTCTCTTAACGGCCGTTTACAGTTGGTTTATTGCCCAATTTAAGAATTGTATTATTAATAGTTCTAAAAGTTCTCCAACCATTAGTCAGAAGTGCATGCAGTGATCCCCTCTCAATTCACAACGCCATCTAGGTTGCTTAGGCACTTGTACTGGTATGCCAGTTTTTAAAAAAGCAAAATGCATAACATGCTGAGAAGTGTATAAATTGTCAAGCAATGCATTTTAAAAAGAAAACACAGAGTGGAATTACTGTACCCTGAAAGCGATTTATGTAAAATCCAGTGGGTGTATGTACAAAAGCATGGGCTGAAAATGGATTTAGGCAAATGTGTGTAATATTTGACGTAAGATCAAGTTCCACATTGTGCTCTTACGCAATAAGCTCACAGCTAATTTGTCTCTAATTAGTTTAATTTCATGGTAGTACAAACATGTTTAGATCTATTCATAGCTCATTATGATATATTAGTGCATTAGCATTCAAGGTGCAGCAGCCCAATTTAACAGATTCAAAAATAAACATCTCATGTGAAGAGCATTTCAGGTGGTGGATATTCACTGTGGTGTCTTGCACAAAGTCTCCCACTGTCTCTCTCTCTTTTTCTCAGTTGGCTGAAATCTACATGAGGAGATTTTCGAGAGATAACAGTTACTATGACAACCCAACTGCATCACGTCACACCTCTTTATTCTCTCAGTAACTGATGTAGTCTGTGTTTGTTTTGTGTGCCGCACTTTTCACATCCCTTTGCTTTGGTTTACACAGGAATTAAAGGCATAGTTCACCCAAAAATGAGTATTTGTCATCTTTTGTTTGATTTTCAGTACATACTGACTTAAATTTCACTGTGTTCTTCTCATAAAGCTATTTTATAGCTTGAGAACCCTTGTGAAAAAAAGTGTGCTGATTGTATCGAATGTGCAGTTGTAGTGTAATACATGTAAAATATAATGAAATAAAAGGACACTTAAGTATTGCATTGTTTAACACATTTAAGTACACACTTAAAATGTGCAGTTTCTAATAATGTCAAATTAAAAGTTTTAAATAATTTTATTTTATTTTTTTTTTGATGTACACTTGTGTTGACTAGCATATGTGACCCTGGACCACAAAACCAGTCTGAAGTGTCAATTTTTTCAAAATTGAGATTTATACATAATCTGAAAGCTGAATAAATAAGCTTTCCACTGATGTATGGTTTGTTAGGATCGGACAAAATTTGGCCGAGATACAACTATTTGAAAATCTGGAATCTGAGGGTGCAAAAAAATCTAAATATTGAGAAAATCGCCTTTAAATTTGTCCAAATAAAGTTCTTAGCAATGCATATTACTAATCAAAAATGAAGTTTTGGTACATTTATGGTAAGACATTTACAAAATATCTTCATGGAACATGATCTTTACTATATCCTAATGATTTTTGGCATAAAAGAAAAATCGATCATTTTGACCCATACAATGTATTTTTGGTTATTGCTACAAATATATCCTAGCGACTTAAGACTGGTTTTGTGGTCCAGGGTCACATATAACACAAGTACTTGTGATTCTTCAATGTGATCTTAAACCTTTGTACTCCAACGGTATATTATAGTGCCATACATTTTTAATCTGATACTACTGTGGTATAGGCTGGAGATTCCTAGTGCTGTCCAGGTGGGCTTGTTGTGTTTGTTTTCAGATCTGCTGCAATCATAAACTGTGAATCTGAACAACATCCCCCAAGACTCATACAAAAGATGAAGGAAAATCAGAACAGTGCATTCAGTGCATAAAGCAGCAAGAACAACCAAACCGACATGAACCTCAACTGACCATCAGCCTCGTTCAAGAACTTCTCCTCCCTCCCTCTCTGAACCTAATATGTCCAAAAAGCATCTGTACTGGAATAGCCATGAATTTGAGCCCTATTATCAGTCCATCGTCAGTTCAATAATTAATTCATTGAAAATTAAGGTGAGAATTTAGACAGGCAAAATGTGCTATAAAAAAAGGTAAGTTTGCAGAAGGCAAGTATAAAATATTAAGTTGCGTAAGTTAAAACTTTTTTTTTTTTTTTTTACCTTGAAATAACAGAAACCATCATGACACTGACTTTTAATAAATCACTTTTGTTTTCTTTCCACGTTTGGATAGTGAGTATGAAATTCTGTGAAAAGGTTGGATAATTTTATGGCAGCAAAAAAACCTGCATGATTTTTACAACAATGAAGTCCACTCATTTAACTGTAGGGGGCTTCAAAGTTGCAAAAACACAAAATTACATACAGTTGATTTAAAATTTGCCATCATAATAACAATGATCTAAAGTTTATTATTATTATTATTATTATTATTATTATTATTATTATTATTATTATTATTATTATTATCTCTTTTTATTGAACAGCTGAAAAATTTGTGCTTCATTTCATTTTGTTTTTTTTCTTTCAGGATATACATTGTCATAATAACCTCACCAAAAGAATAAACTAATTTGTAATTTTAATAAAAGGAACAAGTGCATCCTGGCATCACAATAAGTTATTAAATATTAAATATCAAACATTTAACAGTAAGTTATTGAAGTACATATTTATTTTTTCATTGTGCAGTTGGCTTACAAGCATCAGTTTTATCAATCTTTCGACTTCTAACAGTCTGGAGAGGAGACATCGTGCTGTGACCCAGCTGATTCAAGCCAGAATCAGTGTGTGACACCAGTGCTGTTGCCCTTGCCAAGAGCTCATCTGTTCTTCAGGCCACATCCGTTCCGTACTGTGACAGGTGTGATTCCAGCACTAATGTGAGAGCTCACCTTTACGTGCCACTGAGACAAGTGTCTTATGCACCTGTTTGTGAGAGAAGCTTTTATATAATGCTAGACAAAAATAAATAAATAAATAAATAAAAAATGTCAGCAAATTTTCAAATGTACCTAATTAGCCAGGAAAATGTAAATATAATGCAGGCATATGCCATTTAACAGTTCATTAATGTCACACAGTATAAACCCGTAAATGGCATTGGACAGTGGGTGGAACTCCAAAATTTTGCATTATTATTGGCCATCTCACAAATAGGGTTGGGTACCGTTCACATTTGAACCGGTACGGTACCGGTATCGGTACCTGAAATTCAGTACCGGTACCCAACGGTACCTTTTTTCGGTACTCTACTCTCTGTGTAATAACAAAAACATTTATTTCAGTGTAAAAATAAGTGCAAAACTCTCAATTTCAACATTTTGAACAATAGGGCCCTACATTTTTTTTTCTTCCAGAAATTCTTGTTTTATTTTTTTCTGATAATCAATGAAGGCATGAAACATGTAGGCTATTTATTTTTAATCAAATGAAAATGAAACCCTTTTATTTTTTGGCAAACAAACAGAGGTTTACTGTTAAAATTAATACATGGTAGAAAAATTATGTGAATATTCCTTTAAAAAGTTTTAATAATAATTGTATTTTTTTCTACAGTTAAGTGGTTAATGTGGTTGTAATAATTATTTTTATCATTTAATTGTTTTATTTAAATTTGTCAGTAAATGGAATATACAAAGACGTACATTATACTGTACAAAAGTAATACAAGAGTAATATATTTCTGTTAGGCTACATGTTAAACCTCACTTTTATTTTGACAGGTTGCCGTGAAGTTTCTGTGTGCATACAGTTTGATGTAATTCTGGTTTTCTCAAATGAAACGGTAAAATTCTCATGAAGTGACTCTCACAGCCTGTAAGTTCTTGTGTTCATGTAGTGCAGAGACCGAAAATCACCGCGAGTTCACGTGTGCTTCAGTATTAGTAAAAACCGCGTCTCCGCAATTCATACACCGAGGCTAGCGGAACATGTAGGATTCATATTTAAATCGTGGCATTCCGCGTTTTAGAGTAAATTCCTTTTTTATGAATGGACTCCGCCATCCTGTCCGCGTTTTCGCGGAAACCATATGACCCTTGAAATGTAAGCACACTTCAGAACATTTCGGTTTGCCCTGTGTGTTGTGTTTTAAAGAGTTGCAGGGGTGACATCATGTCACAGGGTCTCTCTCACTCTCTCTCTCTCTCGTATGCGCCCAAATGGGTTCTCAGGTACCGAAATTTGGTACTGAATGATTTAATGTGACTCGATACTCGGTAGTACCGACGCAATTCGGTCTGTACCCTTAAAAGTACCGAGTTCGGTACCCAACCCTACTCACAAATCAGAGGCGAGACTTTCAAATGTGTGGAATTCGCGGGACGCAGCGATGACTGATAGTTACTGTTGGAGAAATATCATTTTAGCTACTAATTTATTTATAAAAAAATATATATGGATGTGACTTCAGACTTCAGCATAAATGTAAAATGTATTGAACTCCTTTATATGACAGAACTGGATTATGGAATTTCAACAATTACGTATCACCAACTAGCGAAATGTTAAAAAGTTAGCGAGAAGACCAGCGAGGACACGACGAACACATCACTGTTACACATGTAAGATGTTTATATTTCATAAAGAGTGGGGCAGGTTGTTATATTATTGCATACTGTGAAGGATTTTATGATAACAGTGTATAATACAACAAGAGGAGTAGGAATTGTAATTGTGAACCTTAGCATTTAAGACAGCTTTATAGCGGATAAATGAATCAGCATAATTCAAAGCCACATACATTTATTAAGAATTTCAAAGTAACGTTCATTAAAGATGTGCACCAGTTAACTTATTCAACTCATTTTATGTATTATTCCACACAGCTCTGCAATCATTATTTGGACGCAGCAACAGCTCTTCA